>QVNZ01015162.1:0-28072 GCA_014825645.1 Pseudomyrmex dendroicus
GCAGAAATTTTAGACACTGAACCTAACTATTTCAAACGCTCGACGTCAGAAATGCTCCACATTAAAAAACAAAAACACGGTTTGAATTTGATGCGAGACACCGAAGCTTTACACAATAAATACCTACCTATATTAGATAAAATACAATATTAACCCATAGATAGAGTAATCTGCCACAAACCGCGTCCCGAATTCAAACATTCTTATATCGATTCAGTACCGAACTCACGATCATACAAGCATGACGCTCAGAGTACTCACCTGCCGTAATTTTTATGAATGTGCCGTATTTATTGTAAATCTTTAAATAAATGTGTTGTGAGATTGACATTTCATCCAACGACAATATAACGTGATGCGTATTGTATTACATTGTAAATTTTCGGTATATGTAACTTTTATAACAATTTATCTATGTTTTGATCCACAAACGTATTCTAATATAATGATATTATTGTCACAGATCAATTGATAAGGACTTCAAATAAAATCGAAACGTTTTGACACAAAAAATTAAAAAAAAAAAAAAACAATTATTTCTGCACTACATCCTGCAAAGGCTCCACATAGCCGCTTTATTTCTACATTACATTTTTTTTTAATTTATTGGAAAGATAAATAGGTAATTCATACGTATATGTAATTCTCTCTCTCTCAACGTTCATTCCATGTTGTAGCACTTCTTGCAACTCTACTATAATTTGTAGCAGGATTTCTATATAAATGCATATATATGTCAGGATCATCACGGACTATGATTAATAACACACGACGTTCATTCGGATATTCTTTTATTTTCGCACCTTCATCAAACTCATTCGTTACAGGGTTACTTGCGTTCTCCCTGTTCGTCTCGCGATCCTGACTGTTAGTCGATGCGCGCGTGCTCAACATCAAGTTCCGAAAATCGCGCTACACAAAATTTAGAATTGTTGTTCGAATTTTCCACACGGAAAACATGATGTTAAATCAACACAGCAGTTTAATTGAAATATATATTGTTGATGCATCATCAATATTACTGAACTACCCGGAGCGGATAATTGCTTTAAAAATCTAGACATTAATTCAATTGCATGTGCACTTGAATAAACTATTTATTTCTGTGCCAGCCCGTGACGTCGACTTTAATTGACTTCATATTTCTTCTGTGTGTGCGTATTAACCGTTTGGAAACTTTTCTCAGCTACCATCAACTCGAACACACACATTTCGTCGCAAAATAAGTGGAAAAAAAATTTCGCGTCGTTTTGTCCTATACCAGTAATCGTTTCGCGTCCCCTCAGAAGGCACAGCCGAGAGCAAAGGGTTAATTTACATAATGTTAAAATATATATTTCGCATTTACATACATAGTATGACTGCAAAATCCTGTTTCTTGATTTAAACTTATTGAAGCCGCATCACATTTGTTGCCTCTCACGCGCGTATGCATTTACATAATTAGGATTAAAGATCAGGTGGCATCGTTGATACGTCCGTTACTAAGTGATGGCGTATGGCATTACAATTGCAACAGCAATATATCGTTAATTCATTTCAGCATCTGCTTCCACGCAGGAGTTACGCGGATTTGAACGTATATATGTATGTATGTATATGTTTCCCAAGTTTTTGATTGAGGAACACATCGAGCCGGATCGGATTATTGTCATTTCACTTGGAAATTATCCAGAAAACAACATTTACCGCGGTTTAGAGAGCGAGATCCGCCAGGAATTATGGCTACAACACGTATACGGCCAATGAACATCGCCATCCGCAGTCATATATTCGCGTTAAGCCCGTCCCAATCTCCGAACTATCGAGACCGGGTTCGAATCCGCGGTTCCGCAGTTCTCTCGGAGGGAAAAATGATCGATTCGGGTTGTAGATTATTATTATTATATATCGGACGCGTTCGCCGTCGTTTTTTTACATTCGCAAAAAACGTCATTTTTAATAGAGAAAATATCTGCGTCTTGTAGTTTTTGACATTTGTAACTTTTCTCCATGTGTCGAAGTTTTTTCTTATTTGTTACATAATTCCATTTGTTGCACGTGAGGTTTCTCACAGGACACAATAGAATCCTCCTCCTTCCCTTATTCTCTCCCCTCGTTTTCTTTCTCTTCTTCGTTTCGTGCGACAAACCGCGCTGGCACGCTCGCATTTTTGCTGGGTCAGTTCTTTTCCTCTTTTCGTCCTGACCTACATTTCGGAGTCGCCTCCTCCCTCGTAAAATCCTCGCGCGCGAAGACCCGATTCTTCTCTTCACAGCCATACCGAGAAGCGCGTCTATGATTTACTTCGCGTTTTATCGCTCGTCTTTTCACGAAAGCGACGCGCACATACGGACAGACACACACAAGAAAATTTGCGCGCGCGGCGGCGATTTCATTTTGCGTTTGTGATTCTTTTTACTAGAAGAACGCTTGTAAAAAAAACAAACGTCTTGCGAAAAGTAACGTCAGCTCGACGTGAGCCTGCGTAAACAAAAGGCGCAAATACAGACAAAAATTTAGAAAAATTTAGAAAAAAAAAGAGAGAAACAATTAAAGTCGACAAAAGAGTCAGTGTAACAAATTTCTCACACGTGTGCAATCAGCAACATCACATTTCGGAAATAAGAATCTCCCATTTTCTCCTTCCAATTAACTAAGCCGATTCTCTGAGCCTCTCTCTCTCTCTCTCTCTCTCTCTCTCTCTCTCTCTCTCTCTCTTCTCTCTCTCTCTCTCTCTCTCTCTCTCTCTCTGCCATTCCGGGATTATTTAAGTCTGTAATAACAGAGCAGCGTGACCGCGTTTTGCCATGCATTGTCGTTGTACCTGTTTTTGGCGACAGCTACGAATGCCATGCTCGCTGCCCACCCTTCTCGTTCCTGACACTTAGGATGTTGCGCGCGCGCGCACACACACACGCGCACACACACACACACACACACACAAACACACACACACACACACACACCTTAAAATTTAATTACTCTCCCTCCCGATCTCGCGCGAGTATATCCGCCGAAACTCCTCTTCTGTCCGTAATAATTTTGTCGGAAAGCCTCGGGAAATGTCGGGAACGAGAAGTATCCGGAGAGAAGTCGTCGCTCTCTTTGCTCTTCTCTTCGCTCTCACTTGAGAAATTTGCCGAGACGAGGATATTCTAATTCTCTCCCCTCTCTTCATCGTCATCATCATTATCATCTACCCGGGCCGCGTTTAATCCACACTGTGTTGTGTTCCGCGCGCGTGCTCGGGGGGGGGGAGAGGGAACGCGATTAAACGAGCTCTCATTTTTACACCGAGAGATGCTGACAATGATAAGAACTATGGCGCGGTGCAACCGCAATTAAATTTAATTCTGGCAAACGAGCGCCGCCGTGATTAAGTGTCGTCTCCGTAAAGATTAAATGCGTGTATGCAAAACTACGGCACTGAGAAAAAAAAATCTTTTTTTTTTTTTAAATGCCTGGTATTTATTAAGAAAAAAAAACTGATTTTTTATTTGCTAAGAGAGAAATGACAATGACGATGTAAAAGGAAGAATTGGAAAGGCTTATGCACGAAATGCAGGAGGTCCGGATTTGAATCCCGGCCAAGGTGTTTCTTTAATTTTCATAGAGGAGAGTAAATTTGATACTTGACATTTATGTGATGCAAAAAAAAAGCGTCCTATGTGAATTTTCGAACTTAACTTTAATTCGAACTTCCAAGTGTACCTATTGATTTACACGTTTAAACGAAAGTTAAATATGTACGTAAGTTAAATACAAAAGTAAATATTATTATAATATTAAAAGTAATCAAGAGGCACGGTAGTACCTCGCGCCAAATTAACGCGCAATGAAGTTGCGCGCGACCGACGCGAAGCACTCGTGTGCCTCTATTACGCGAAAGTGAATAAATTTGACATTTGTGACAAAATGAAATATTCATATTGCAGTAATGACTGAACCAATCGACTTCGTTTTACTTTCAATCGATTCAAAAGAAAAATTAAATAGAAAAAGTATGTTTGCTTTTTTTTGGTCTGTGTGTTCTGATCGGAGATATTTAAAGATAAAGTTTTGACAGTAAGAAATTTACGTTTTAAGAAACGTGATCGTCGTTAAACCAAAACAAAAATTGTTAATAAAAGAGGACATAGTATTTGTGCGCGTGTACTTGGCGCCTGTTTTTACCTGTTATTTTGGAAAGATAAATTTTTCGAGATATAGGATGCTGAATATAAGTCAGCATATAAGTACAAGTATTTTACGCATGAATTGCGTAGCTTCTCATTTGCCAAGTTAAATTATTTGTTAAATCTTTAAAAAAATTAATAAATTTTTTTATGAAATATTAAAAATTTAACGTGGATCGCGTTGATACAAAATAGTTTTGTTGCAATAGTACGTAGTACTACTATACTAAGTAGCGTTTTGAGCAGGAATAAGATTTGTCTATGGAAAAGTCATAATATCGCATATCGATATATATATCGCATATCGATATATATATCGCATATCGATATATCGATCTTCTTTTTGTTTATAATTGCCGATTTTAGCAAAGTGTTAAAACGTGTTAAAATTCTTGTATAAACAATTTTCAAAAAATTTAAAAATATTATATAAGTAAGTTAAATGTAATTATACGTACACACATACATCCGACATATTGGCTCGTATTGATCTTAACACTTGATTATATTAAAAAGAAATTGGCAGCTTGGTTTGCTGTGATACAAATTTAATTCTCTAGTTTCTTTTTATCTGTGAAATTAATTTGTGTGATTCAAAACGTTATTCTTGGAGCGGGACGAAAAGAAAAGCGAAGAGAAGAGAAAAATCTCTTTAAACATCCTGTTCCTTTATTTTCCGAGAAATGCGGTTTGAAAAACGCGCAATGCAGGCACGTGCTATAGAATTTGAATGCGACGCGACTTCTTTTTTACCGAAAGCAACAAAGTCGCGAGTCACGTACGACCTAAATTACCGGCGTGTACGGCGTTAGAATTATTCCAGATGCTCGAGGCCGATTACGGGGGATGTAATGTAGTAATGTGTCGAGAATCTGTGTGAAAAACAAATCAAAAGAATGAAGCGCGAATAGCGAAAAAAAGATTTATTTATTAGAGGAAAGATTTATAATCATATTTAATATTGGCAGAACAAAAATTTACAGAGAAAAAAAATTATGAAACAAGGTCAGTTGCGAGTAAATAAAATGTTTAATACATGAATAAATAATTAAATAATTAAGTAAATTATTTAATGAATATCATTAAATGAATATTAAAAAATTATTTAATGAATATTGAATAGAAAATGTTACGTTAACTCTTAAAAGCTATCACGTTAAAATCACGTTAATGCTATTACGAGTGAAATTTCACCCTAGTATATATTTTTTTATCGTAGAAATAAAAAAAAGTCGTCAAGAAAATCTGATCTTGCGAATAAATACCAAAACACACAGTTTTGCCAGTGATTATGTTCTTTAACACTAAATTCGCATGGGGTGAAATTTAAGATAGCAAAATGTTTCGAGCTCGTGCTTGAGTCGCAAATAAATTAATCAAAATCAAAAAATCGCAAAGAGGTAAATAACACATTGAATCAGAAGAAGCCGTAAAGTAATACAAAAGAATGAAAAAGAAATCGTTCCGTCAAATGCTCGTCAATCTTGAAACGTTGTGCCATACCTCGTATGACAGAAGAAAAAACGATCAATATAGTAAGTGTTAAATAAAATATATGCAAAAATCCAATCTTGATCACACAATTGTTGTTCTGTAATTAATAAAAAGTCGAAGAACCGTCAAAAGACACAAACCACGAAACCAGAACTTCCCCCATAACATTAAGAGAATTGAGTCAAATGTTGTACAGAGAGCAAGAGACAACGGCTATACGTACATATCTCTATAGAAATAAACAGAAGGGAAAAAAATTCACGTTTCACTTATTGCTGCAAGTAATTATTAAGTCACGCACAAATATGCTGCAATTTGTATGATCGAACGACGATAAACAAGCAACGACGTTTTGCAAAAATGTGCTACGAAAATACAACAAAGCGACTTGGCAGCAATCGTGGCAAATACACTTCGGAAGTGTGATACATAGACCGGTCCGACGGCGCTTTATTGTAGTCACGTACGCAAAGACACGAGTGCCTTTCTCGCATCCTCTCTCTCTCTCTCTCTCTCTCTCTCTCTCTCTCTCTCTCTCTCTCGTTGTTCTCTCTCAGCGCACGGACCTGCCTTGTCTCTCGCGGATTCCAACTCTCTCTAGGGCAGTAATTTCCCTCAATGCTCTTCCCGTCCACGCACTCAACCCTTACTTTCCTCCTTGTTGACGCCTCCATTCCGTTCCGTTCCCATCTAGATTCCGCGTGATTTCGTCGCATGCAAAGGGTGGAACCTCATCCTCCGTGTATCATTTGCATATCAGACACGAAATCGAACGCGGGACAGGGCGAGACTTGTAATGTAATTAACGTGCGCGAGCAATTATAATTTATATAATATCGCTAGACTCGAAATATAAAGGAAACTTATTTTCTTTTGTTTATTTTTTTTCTCTCTCTTCTGGCAACAAAAAAGACAAAAAACAAAAAACAAAATAACGCAGATGCGCGAAAACGCGAATGAATCAAGTTTCCGCGTTTCCACGTTCGCGTACACGCGAAATGGCGGATGTAGTCTCTCCGCCGAACGGTACCGTGTCGACTTAATGGAACATCACGGTGGCTTTAGTCACTGTAACATGCCGGATCTCGTTATGTCGCAGACGTAACGAATATATATTGTAGATGATGTAAGCGAACAGCGAGATTTACGAGTTATTCTCCGACGATAATACTCCATATTAACGAAATTTCACGATCTTGTAGATTCCACTTGCCGCGTCTCTCGCGTCTTGCCACGTCATCACATTATTGTCGCAATATTTTTGTTAAGAAAAGGTTTACGCAATCGAAAATGTCACGCGCAAAATATTCCCTCTCGTTTATAATCACACGGAAAAAACAATTTTGCTACTGACCTCGAGTCTACTGATTTTTTCTTTCAAAGCATTTTGTTGGCGAAACGAAAATCTCAATAGACTGAGCGAAGTTTCCTTGCTGGTTGTATATCAACTAAGTTCTTGTTATTCTAGCAAATCTTTTTTATTTTTCAAAATCGAAAACATTAAGATAGAGAAAATTGAGGAAGTTTGTTATTTTCAATAATATATTTTGCATGTCACAATGTGCTCCCGGTTTCTAATATCTTAATTTTTTTGAGTAAGAATAAAGGAAGTTTAATTGATTCCCCCCTTCAGGGTTACAATATTTTTCAACATTCCACTTCTATGTCCACGATCCATTCAAGCTGATTCGGCCCGATTTAGTTCGCTTTTCAATCGATAAACTCGACTTGAAAGAGACCGGTTCAGAAAAATCCGACGGTGTGGATTCGAACTCCACCGAGGTCCGGGACCTCCCACTCGCACTCAGGCGAGACCACTGGGCCGGTATACGTAATATTGAGTACATTACATAATAGTCACATCCTTTAGCTTTAAGAAAAAAATATTATTTTCATATATCTTTATACAAACAAAGTTATTTAATGTTAAACACGATCGTGCAAATTTGTCAACGTGCCCCGTGTATCCAGTTAGTTGTCACATAAGTCAAAATTCTGAGTTTCTTGGGTATAAAATCAAAGTAAATATCTGAAGCACATAATATATAACTAACTAGTTCTTCTTTTTGTAAATCACTAATAAAACTCTTTTTTGGTTTGGCATAACCCATACTTGTACAAATCGTATTTTCACAAATGTCCTTTTCTAAAATTTTCTTACAATACTGAACTAACGTACGATCTTCAGTTCACTTCAAATAATAATGCAGCCTGTCGCATTGACAAAGTTTTTGTTAAAGCGCGACGCATCCTACGCACGGCAATTACTTCCTCACGCATACTCATCTCACCGTGTGACAACTTACCCCGTCTCATTTGAGTCAACTTATTCCAAACGTTTATTTTAAATAAAAGATATTATATTTATACCTGCGATGCGATGACGATAAAATAAATATAGGAATACTTATTTAAAACTACCACATTTTTTATACCTGAGATAAAATTTTAATTAGAAATTTTACAATCAATGAAATTACTAAACAATCAAGATCAGAAAAATCTTGCCATGTCGAGTTTTACAAAACTGCTCGTAAATATCATGTATCATGTTTTTAAGAAAAGCTATTTCGTACACGTTAGTAGCAACTTACAATATAAAGAAAAATATTTTCCAAGATTTAGTAAACAAGATAATAGCAATTTGACAACTAATCCCGTGTCACAACTAGCCTCGATCTCCCCTATATGAAATATTAATCCTCCTTCATTACAACATGGGTCTCCCAGACCCACTCAAAAATTTGAAACCGATGTCTCTAGTAAAAATTAGTTTTTCTTAACACTTATATTTGTGTAAACTACTAGAGATTTTTTCAATTTGGTTTTATTCGATCGACGCATCGTTTGAACTTTCAATTCAAAACAACAAATTTAAAAAAAATATTTTTTTTCGCGGAGATATTCGATTTTGAAGCCGCGTGGGTCTCACAGACCCGGTTTTTTGTACTACTAACCTCGTCAGTTTTGGAGTCTCTGTACGCGAAAAATTAAAACAATAGGTACTCTAGTAATGTATTTTTAAAATTTGCTTCTCTCGCTCGCACAAGTGCAACAATAGACTTGTTAACTAAATTCGCGTATATTAATTTTCTCTTTTGTTTGTGTGATAATGACGAAATCTAAATTTCGCAAATATGTAGTACTTAAGCAGCGCCGCAAGCTGCTTGAAAGCTCGAAAGGTTTTGAACGACATGGCGGCTATTCATATCGCCGCCGTACCTACTCCCATTTCTTCATCGTATTCATGGCCTCTCGCCGCGCGGCCTATCCTTTTTACTTCTTTTTCCGCGTCGCGCTATAAACCTCCGGGCACATTTAGGAAATAAGTCCCGCGTGTGCAAGAACGAACGAACGGCGCGGCGCGCTCGAGCTTGCTTTTGCTTTCAGGAGAGTGTTTCCCGGTGAGGGAGGGCAATGAGCCTCGGCGCGCGATGTAAAGTCCCGAAGGCTAATAATGTCTCACAAGCGGAAGGGGGTCGCGCCACACGGAGGAAGTTGTAAGACCGAATCACGCGGTGTCACAGACCCCGCGACGACGCGACGGCAGACGCGATGAAGAAACTCGCGCGCGCGTATCAACACCGTGTGTGAGATGTGCGATATGTTGCACGTATATACTATTTGCAAAAAATACTAAGGGAATGGGGAATGGGATATGCAGTTATGCACAGCATGCGTCCCGAAGGCACAATATTCGACGCGCATCCGCGAGGCTACGAATCGTCACGTTCTTCCGCGATTTATTTCGCGTTCGACCGATAAAGCATCGACAAAATGAAGCGGTTCAACAATAAGTGAGAAATATTGGATTTTTCTGCTAAAGTTAAATTCGAGCCGCACTCACACATAGTGACGCGCTACAGTCGAGCGACTCGCACAATCTCGCGAATTTGTTCACGAATTTTCATTATTTCGCGTCTTAAGAGGGTACTTAAGAGGATACCGACTATAGAGACCTGTAAACCGACATTTCTAAATTTTCCTCTGGTGTCATAATAACTGCATCAAATCCAAAATGCTTTTACAGAAATAACTAAATTGTTATATGTTAAAATTTCTCGCTAGCTACTTTTGATTTGTCGAAAATAAGCATAAATTTTTACTACTAAAGTTTTCTTCTATAACCTCATTATATATTCATGTGGCAAAAGTATTTGTAAGCGTATATACGTACTTAAACTTAGCTAGCGATAAAAGTACAATAAAAAAGAATACAATGAGACACTCAGATTCTGATTAAAATTCTAGTTAACGAAAAAAAGGGATTTTTGTGAT
This sequence comes from Pseudomyrmex dendroicus, assembly GCA_014825645.1. Taxonomy (NCBI): domain Eukaryota; kingdom Metazoa; phylum Arthropoda; class Insecta; order Hymenoptera; family Formicidae; genus Pseudomyrmex; species Pseudomyrmex dendroicus. The sequence continues at coordinate 9,930 of QVNZ01015162.1, forward strand.
GACAGTATAGGTTATCACATATGCTATCATTATGAATAAAAAAAAGAGTTTAAAAGAGCATTATATACCTATTTTTAAAAACACCAAATAGTTGTTTATATTTATTTGCTTCTGTAGAAGCATTTTTCATGTGATGCAGTAAACAAACTTAGAAATTAAAGAAATTTAACTTTTGAAAACGTCGGTTTACAGGTCTTTATCCAGGTTACAGATTGGACTCCAGTACTCTCGTGACTTTCCGCCGCGGCGCGAAGTTGATCGTCATCAAAAAAATTGCAATTCGCGTTTCCGCGCTCGCCTCGCTTCGCGAATTCGTCTGACAAGCGGTCAGTCGGCCGGGAGAAAGTTGCGCGGGAAGGAGGATCTTTCGCAAACACTCATTTAAATGAGAACGTTCGCACCGGAGCGATTTCTTTCTGGCTTTGGAAGAGAGTTTATCCAAACGGAAACACAATAGAAAATATGTGCAGGGAGACTTGTTTTGCTATTGTATATATATACGTGCGCGCGGCGTGTGACAGTCGAGCATTTATACAAGCGTTAGCGCGCGCGCATTTATCTGCCGGAAATTCCCATTTTGATTCGACGGAAAAATGTATCGCGCGTTATATCGACAACGATTTATCTGCGGGAAGTAAAATCGCGTGTGATTGTCGCGCATTTGCGTTCTCGCTCGCGTGCTAATAACTCACAGATTGCACAATTTTCAATATACATGTGTAATACGCGAGACATGTGAATGTTTTTTTTCTTTTCTATCGTTTTTTTTTTTTTTTTTTTTTTTTTTAATTTGTTGCGCTTTCGCATCCCGTCGCAAGTTTTCAAACAAATGACGTAAATAAATGAGATATTTCCGTGCAACGAGCGTCTGAGAAGGTACTCAGACGTTATATCTGAGCGGAGATTTTGCGTCGCCCGCGGGTTTCGCCGAATTTGTGTTCGATACGGCTGTCGGGAATCCCATTCCCGGCGCGGCGGCTTGGTGCACCAGCCGCGCGCGTCGCGCAGGAACATCGGCCTCATTGCAAATATTGAAAAACGGCAGTCACCTGCTCTTTTTTCCGACGTAATGAACGCTCGTAAATTATTACTCGCGCCGTACACACGAGCGCCTTCCTCTGCGCGCTCGGCCGAAGGGTGCGATTTCTCGTCGCCGCCCGCGCCGCCCGCGCCGGTTTATCAAAAATTCGCGCTAATTGAATCCGCGAAATTTAATGCTTCAATTAAATCGCTCACACTTCGTGCTCTCGCGGAACACACTGATATCATTTCGCCGTAGCGATATCGGTAGCCCACGTAGGTAGGTAGATAGGTTTTGCCCGCGAATTTCCGCAGTGAAAACCGCTTTGTGTGTAACGCTCGGAAGCCCGCATTGTCATGGAAATGGAAACTTTTTTTTTGAGGAAGGGGGAGATTGTTTCCGCCGTGGCACAATATTGCTGCGAATGATAAAAGAACGAGATATAGTTTATAGTCACGCTATTGTGAATCGTGTAAAGTTTTTTTATTTATTTATTTATTTTTTTTTAAGTTTTTCTATTTTCGAACTCTATCCACGGTCCGTCGTTAAATTGATGTCATATCAAACGATGTAACGATTTTAAACATAATTACGCGGAGCTAGTTTGAAAATGTTTGTTTCTCGTCAATGTTTCGGGCGACAAATATCATAAAAAAAAAAACTTGCAAACTTTAACAGTGTTACATTTACGTGAGAGATGACTTAAAAAAAAAAAAAAATACACGAACTAATCTAAAAACCATAAACGGCAATGTTCACGTAGTAATTCAAAGTAATTTCGTAAAATGCGCTCATTCGAGAGCGACTCAAAACAAGGCCTTAATCCGTCACGACGCGTAGTAAACTCTCTCTCGCCGCAAAACGCGCGCGACGCAACTAGCGCAACAATTTCTGCAGCGCCCTCGCTATTGTCTTTTTTTCCCCGGACGCGGAGTCGGGAAGTAACGGGAACGTTAGTATATATACGGGTTTAATTAAAGTACGACCAAGCGTGTAGCTTAGCGCTAATGCGGTCCCGCGTGGAAAAACAAAAAAAAAAAAAAAAATTTGTAGCATGCCAGCCGAGTTAATTGTTTAAGCCGATGATACACCGCAACAAAGTGTAGCGCCGCGTATCGCAAACCTTTCGGAATTTAATTAAATCCCCAATCAAACAGTGCGTTGCGTTAATAATTTATTACGAAGAATCAATTTCTTCGATCCTCGCAACGTAGAAACTTTCGCGAAAGTTATTCGAGTTTTGAGCTCGAAAATTTGCGAGACACGTATTGCGCGACATTTTTGTTTAAACAGTTTCTCGCGTAGATTTCTTCGGTAATCTTTTATTTTTTCGCGATACATCTCGCGTATCTCTGTGCGCAATAACACTCAGCTGTGACGAATATTTACAATTTGTCAGAGCAACACATGATCAGTTTAATTTGTAGAAAAATTTGTTCTACAAAAATGAAAATACATATGTCCGTTCTATTCGATTGAAACTAAACTGTTTTCCTATAACCAATGTGTTCGCCACTGTTGTCAATAATTAACACTGACATCTTCGATACTTTCCTCTGAACCTGAAACGAGGCAATTATTGACGTCGAACGCGTTATTAAAAAATAAATGTATGTATTTTCGATTTTACGTAACAACGTTTTTCTACAAATTGAACTGATCACGTTCTTCTTTGGCAAACTTTAATCCTTTTATTCGACCCTAACGCTGACTTTATCCATGCGAGAATCTGATGTACATACAAGTGTCGACTGTAATCGGCATTTACGTAACAAGCTGTCGATACTAGCGCCGATTAAAGAACGGTGTTTTACACGAATTCGTTGTTTTTTTAATTAACATTTAGACAATTATTGTACAAGACCACACACATGTCGCTCTATTTACAAAATGGGCGGACTACAGAGAAAGCACAGTACGCCGTAATGAAAGGGTTAATCTGAGTTAAAAAAAAAAAATGTAGCACGTGGAGCACAAAACTGGCACCGCCTCGTAATACGATGTTTGTTACGACACTACTGAGCAATTGTTAGATTAGAAAACACAAGTAATTCGACGAAGCTATTTTTTTAATTGCAGTCTTGCTAAAATTGTACTTGAATATTTAAAATTAAATGGTAAATGTTTATAAAAGGTCACCTCCCTCCGATTTGAATGAGCTTGACATATGTTGTCAAAGACATCTCTCTGAGTAACAATCCATAAATTTTAGTCGTCGCTCATTGTTTATAAAAAAGTTATAAACAATTGAAGTTTCATAAATAAATTTTTATTTTCCGACATTATGTACATTTTTGTGTGTTGTAAGCGTGTTGTAATGTTATACAATGTTATATAAATTTTTATTTGTTGTTGCAATCCATTATAAATTTTATTCATTACTTTGTAACGAATGTCAGTGACGGAGTATATTTCTGACACGATCTCAAAAAATTTATCAATACGTTCTTCGTGTACAAAACGACGTTTAAATACCTATCGTATACATATAGACGTTGAAGGCTGCTTTTTCATTCTTTTTGTTCGTGTTATAAACGTGTAGGCAGGGGGAGGGACTCCGCACCTCCTCCCTGCTCCACCCTCGAGGAAATATAGAAAACAACTTCCGATTACATGTCGCTTCATGTTAATAATATGTACATGGTTTTTAGCGACACTTAATCAGAAGTCGTTTTCTATTTTTCCTTTCCCTGCGGAGGGGGCGCAGCTCTCTCTGCCTACACGCTTCCAAAAATGTACATGATGTTAAGAAAAATTTATTTGTGGAACTTCAATTGTGTGTTTATAACTTTTTTATAAACAACGAGCGACGGCTGAACTTTACAGATTGTTACTCAGGGAAGTGATCTTGACAACATATGTCAAGCTCATTCAAATCGGAGGGTGGTGACCTTTTGTAAACATTTACCAATTAAATTGTGTGATAGTAATTTATTTAGTGTCTTTATTTATTTACGTGCAACGTAAATGTGTAGGTTGAGCAACCGCAAGTCTCGGTCTTATCATATGCGCCCTTTTGCCTCGCACATGAGTACGCGCTCGATTGAAATTGCCATAAATTGGAGATCAGCCTAAATTGCATCGAATTATCGGTGTATCTGATCCACCGGGATTAGACCGGCGCGCGCGCGTGCAACGTAATTTCTTTGATAGAATAAGCGAGCGCGCGAAACTTGAATCGGAACAAACCGAACGGAATTATGTATCCGGTATCGGCACAACGTTAATGACACAAGTGGGACCCCGCCTTGAACCTCTCATCTGCGCTTAACCGTGTATACACACACACATACACATGTTACCGCGTGTACAGATGGACGCATAAATTGTGCGCATGTGTGTGTGTGTGTGTGTGTGTACGTGTGTACGTGTGTACGTGTGTGTACGTGTGTGTACGTGTGTGTACGTGTGTGTACGTGTGTGTACGTGTGTTTGTACGCGCCATAGTGCACAAGCCGCCGGCATTCCTGGCATTCCTAAATCGGAGGTCAACCCGAATCAGATTAGATGGGTACGGGGGCTTGTCCAGGAATTGGAATAGCTCGCTCGCTACATAACGATCGAAGCCGCTTTATCGATCGCCAGATTCCGAGATGATTGAGCAAATGTATGAAATAAAAAGTCTCTCGCATAGAATTGCAAGAGAAACGAATTACGTGTGTATCTATATTACGTCGCGACTAAACTATGTGCATGTACAGGGTGTCCAGGAAAATTTTGACAAAGCTGAAGCATAGATTAGATCAGTCCGAAAAGTTTTTTGTTATTTTGCAAAACTTGCAATATTTGTTGAGTTATTAATTAATTAATCAAAGCCAATGAGCGCGTGAATAATCAAGACTCTATAGACGTGTTTGCGTATTAATTAATTAATAACTCAGTAAATATTGCGAATTTTGCAAAGTGATAAATAACCGTTCAATTTAACCCAATCTATCTTCACACTGTGTCAAAAATTTTTCGGACACCCTGTATATATGTTTTCTACGCAAATCATTACGCGTTATCATTATGCGGATCATTTGTGCGATATCAAATTGTTATTCATATAAATAATTCAACGCACACACAACGCACATCACACATTTTTCGTGAAATTTGTTTTAATAAAACCCGTCATCCGCAAATAGAAAACTTCCCCGGACAGAGACGAGTGACGTGTAGCGTTCAACGTGCTAGACAAGAAATTTCTTATTCATACAAAGCGTCTCGAAGTTTCGTCGCTAATATGCTGCGTTAATCTCGTGGAAATTTCGTAACCCTGACAAAATCCCCGGTAATACGTCGCCCGCTTTCTTTCCGCGCAGAAATCGTCCGAGAATATTTCTCTTTTCTTTTCTCTTTTTTTTTTTTTTTTATCTCACTGAATATTCCCCGGCGCGTTATGCGCGATGCAAATGATAAAGGAATTTACATCTTCCTTAATTTGCACAATAATGACAGCGAGAGTCACCTCTCGACTCCGCGTTCCACTCGCGATTACGACGACTTTCCCGGAAATTTACCCCCATCTTTGCGCTAAATTTTCCCGGCATGCTCGCGCAATATCCCACTGACACGCATTATAACATATAATTACAGTACTTGTCACGCGCGCCAGTTGTATACGCACATAATTTTTTTCTTATCACGTGATAATGAAGACGCATGAGCATCACGGCTTATTAAGTTGTAATAAGAACAAATATATATATATATATATATATATGGGGTGATTAATTGAGGTTATCTAAATGTACGTGTACGAGCTAAAAAGTTTTTGCGGCACAAGTGGCGTACTGGAAAAATTATAATACAGAAAGTTTCTACTTTGGTGAAGTTCTTTATTTTTTTTTCTTGGTAAAAAGTTAATGAACTTTTGCACACACTTTTTCGATTTACTCATAAAAAAAACTTCCACGTTCTTGACATGCTATTTAGATACTACTGTCAATATTTTGGAAATAAAACCGCGAGCAAAAAAAAAGCCAGAAAACAATCTCCCTCTCTTTTCGACTTTAAAACTGTCTTTAAAACATGATTGCCGGATTTTAATTAGATTGTTAAGTCGGTCTCGCGATACACGAGAGATATTTTAAATTCATGAACTCTTCGCAAATTAGGCTCGAAGAGAGACCGTGTCTTGCGAGAGTTAATGGTAGTCCGCGCGATGTGCTTGGCTCGTGTAACTTTCGCGAACGTTTCCCGCGTTGCATAACGGCAACTTTAAATTGTGCCGCGTCCCTGTCCGTCGCGCCGAACGAGGCGGAAAGTTTTCTAAAACTTCACAGGAGGGATATTCATTTACGCTTGATTCTTACGTTGGTTGTTTCGTGACTGAAAATGCGAAAGAAGAGATCGCGAGAAACGAGCTCGTATAATAAATCACCGTGACGTTTCTTTATTCGTCTTTCGTATATTATCTGCAAATGGTTAAAACGCGCGACAACAACAACAACAGCGCGCATGCCGTTTATCGGATCCGCCGGATTATAAATTTTCCGAGTATTTTGCGTGTATAACGTTTTCGAGCTTAAAATATAAATTGTCCCTTCGAGAGAAGAATACTTTGACTCACGTCGACTTTGCAAGAAAGATAAAGCGGAAAACTTGACGGTTTACAAATGGCGGCCGATTATTAGCAAGTTTCTGTCCATTAATCCTTAAAATCAAGGCGGCGCGCGCGGCATAGCGGCCGGGAGAGAGCCGGCGATATTACGGCACAAATTTCCAAGTTCCCTAACGGACCTGTACATCATCCCCCGTACAAGGCGCCCACGACAACGGCGTGCCGGTATTTACGTAATTATTGGGGGCCGAGCGTTTGCTTTGTGGCTTGGCTGCATTGTCGGGCGCTTTCTGAGCGTGTGTGCGTCATCATTAGACGATGGTATTCCACGCGCTGCGCTAACGACATCTGTCGATACGCCTTTAATTAAACCACTTTAAGTCAAAAGTGGCGCGCGAGCTCGACGCACGCCAAAGTACGCCGAATCTCTTTGAGAGTTGTGAACGTAAACTCGATTTTTTTAGAATTAAAAAGCGCCAAGTGCGCGCGAAAAAATGTTACCAGAATATACGCGCGCGATGTTTGTTATAAAAAAAAAAAAAAAAAAATCCAAGCGTTCTATCGAAACATATTTTTTTATTAGTGTATATTTTAAGTTTTTATCTTTTATCTTGTTGTTTTTTATCTTGTTTTACTTAATCGTTGTTACAAGAGAAGAACCGCATAATCGCTCCACCTTTTGCGGTTTTGCTGGAAGTCTTGAAAGTTTGCTCGTTTAACTGCGCACGATGAAACGCGCCGCCGCCCGACATTAAGAAATTATTTATTAATCCGTCGCACTCTCTCTCTCTCATCGCGGAACGACGACGGTCTACCTCATTTGCTTAGTTTATAAATTATTCTCTCGCACCGAGGAAGACTTGCGGCTGCCGTATTTTATTCTAAAAAGAGACCTCAAAACCATCGTCATTCGGGGAGGGGTTTCGACTCGTCGCGTTGTGAAACAAGACTATTCAGTCGTTGCATTTAATGTGAACCGGACAAAGGACGTAGAAGCGCGCGCGCGATGTCAACCGGCGAAAAAATATTAATCAAGACGTTAATTTAAGACTGTTACATTATCACTACTAATTTCATTCCAAGTATAATTTCCAAGATCTTCTCTCTCTCTCTCTCTTTGGAAATAAAAGGAATATAGTTTGAGGAAAAAATTATCATCCGACACATTGGCTCATATATTGAGCCAATATCACGTGTTTCTTCTTTAGTGCGATATTACACGAGCTTTATTCGCTTCTAAAAAATATAATTTTAGGATTATAGAAAATAATTTTAGAATGTTTCTAGAAGATAATCTTGGGAAATAATTTTCGGATTTGTGAAATGAAACTTTTCTCTCTTCATTTCTCGCGGATTAAAAGATACCTACGTATCACGATGTGGCAAAGTGCCTAAGTCACTCAAGCGGCAATTATTCCTATCCCATCTGGGATCTAATCCTCGCTTCTTAGGCGCGAACGTGCCGTCGCGTAAATGAAAATCATCTCGCGCGCCAAGATACGGCGGTAGTGGTGAGTCGTCACCGCCAACGCCGTTAGACATCGGCCATCAAAAGGGATGAACGACGGCGGACCGTGTTGCTAATCCACCGTAGAAGTGGCGAGAGAAACCGTGGTGCTTCTCAATATGAATACCCAACGGCCGTTTATACTCCGGGATACTTCCTGAGTGCAAGTCCGAGTTATGGCCCGCGCGAATGAATGTACTCTACGGCGCGGCGCGGGTAATGGAAGGCCACTGATCGGCCCTTACGCAAGTCGTACGCTTGGGGATTATGCGCTACAACGTTATACGGTTAATGCGTCAGGACGGTCATGTTAGATCGGATTAGCGCACTGCAAACTAATAATGATAACCTGGTTGAGAGCGTAACTCGCGTCTTAATCCGAACAGAGATTCTCTCTATTCGTTAATTTATTGAGAATAGGATTATCCGTAGTTCTCGTATAAAACAATATTATTTGTAACTATCAACGAAATTTTACCGGTAATAAGAGCCGATAGAGCTGGATGTTTTGCGGAATAAATATATCTAAATATATATATTTAAATTTTAGGAGTGTGAATTTTTACACATTTTTTTCGAATTGAAATTTTCAAACATTTTTTCAACATTTTTTCAACATTGTTTTTATAATGAATTTTTACTGAAGACTTTAAAAAAATAAAAGTCAAAAGTTATTAATTACATAAAGAATCATTATTGACACAACATCCTGCACCCAGATCGAACTGTTCTACTCATACACACCATATTGAAATGTTTAACTACGATCCAGAGAATCACCTCAATTTACATAATCATAAAATTTCAATTCTTAAATCCATATAGTTTGCATCGCGTATATGAGAATACCCATTTCGCCTTCCTAATTAATTTAGAAATCATATTGCGAAAAAAAACTCCTAATATTATTTACGATACGTTGTAGTCCTAAATATGTACAGGGTGTTTTTTTTTTAATACTTAGTAAATAAAATGTTTTTTTAATTTGTTTTTATGGATCGTTCATTCAGTTCTTAGGCGTTAGTTATGAAATATCGGTCAAATGTGGCTCTGCGGCGCAAGTGCCTTGTTATTTCGACTACATTTTTCATTACATCTTCCGGCACATTGGATAATTTGATCGATTTCTTTGAGAATGTTGTGTTTCGGTTGTTGTCAGCTTGTTTGCGCAGAACTTTTCCCTTTTAAATAGCTTCGAAGAAAACATCAGCCGCTGGTAAATCAGGCGAGCGAGATAGTCAATCGACGTAAATTCACGTAATTCTCTTCGAGTATTTACAATCGACAATCTGTTTTATAGTAAAACGTTTTAACAATCACAACTTGTTGTTGCGATGTCCCATTTCCCACAATAAACTGCTAGAAAGAACCGTCAGAACTACAACAGTCGAATTACAGCAACACCATCAACGAAAACGGCGACAAAATCGCGATAACATAAAAAAACACCCGGTATAATTATCGCAAAAATTTCTGATGTAAATAGAAATCGGTTTAGATTTCTCTCAGATAAGAGATAATAAAATGTGTTAATTAAAATGATGCACGTCTCTTTGGCTTGACAATAATTAAAAATTATTAGATAAGCGTTGATACGCGCGCGCACCACTGCGCTCCTTTTTTCTTTTTGTCTCTGTCGAGGATAGAATATAAGCTTGGGTTACATGTGAGAATACATAATCAACTTAATATAATTAGAGGCGAGTCAACGCGAGATTGACATGATCGCGCAGAGCTTAATCGAGCTGTCTGTGAGGGACGAGAGTCAGACGGCAGATGATGGAAATCATAATGAATCTCGGTCGTTTCGGCTCCGTCTCTCAGGAATGTGAAATTATGGCAAGAAGCCGTCTAGCGCGATGTTTCCGCTACTATACATATATATCAGTTCGATCTTCATTAATCTTCCATTTTTAATCGAAATCCATCTTTAATCGAATCTTCTATCTTCTATCTTTTATCTAACGAATATCTGATCGGTCTTTAAAACACAATTTTAATTTCAAACGAACATCACAGACTGAAAATACTTGTCACGCGAATGTGTCGCAGTTGATGCGCAACATCCGTTAAGTAACTTTTACTGTGCGATTACATTTTCCGGAAGAATTACGAATTCTAGTTTTTCTTCTAATGTGTACAAGAGAAGAGAAAAGATACATTTTCCGAATATTTCGCAATCGTCCTCGTTCTACTCCCTTTGCGCTATCTATTTTTCCCCTCGCGTTCATTGATCAAACACCATCTATTTATCTCATCTCCGAGACCGGAATTCCTTTGCGATAACCACCCCCGAGCACTTGCGCCACAACTGCGCCCTTCAGAGCTCGACGCGCTCTGATGTCAATATATCAAGTAGGTTATCACGATAATGACGACCGCAATAAATGTATCTCGTCTTTGAACAAAAATCTGCGTAGAGAACTTCGGCAATATTTTTTTTGATTCGCACGCGTTATGGAGCCTGCAAGTGTTTTTTTTCTCCCTAATTGCGATCACTTCTGATCGTTTAAAAAATATCATTCGGTATAATAATATTTCATCTTATATAATTATCTATAATTATTAATATACTAATATACACTGAGAAAAAAAAGTTGTTGAAGCAACAAAATCGTATTTGACTCAACTATATGCGGCGGTTACGGGCTGTCAATGAAACATTGATTAATGTAAGAAGATATCATGTTTCGATAGATGTGATAATTAGTTTATATCGAAAGACAATTTAGTTGTTTTATCAAAACTGTATAATTTGCTCAAATAAGGGTAACTTTGAATTTGCAACATAATAGGCCAACACAATATTTTGTCTGCTTATAAAAATAAGCAGACTGATTAGACGAATGACTTGATACAAAAAAATTTAGATTGTATTCAATTAAAGTAAATGAGAATTGCCTATTTTATCTTTTTTTAACAGTATTTTTTATTTGAAATTACCATAACTTATGTTTGACAAAACAATTGACGGTTTAGTGAATTAAATATGTTTATTACCAATATTGTTAATTTCAACTTATATGGATTGTTATCTTCATTATTATATGCTTGAATTAAAAAAAAAACAAGTATTTCAGATAACAAACTGAAACTCAATTAAACGCATTTGAGTTAATAGTTTTTTTTCTAAGTGTATAATTACTAATTATCATCTTATAATTATTAATTTTTTATCTTATAATGACCAATTATAATTACCGATAATTAATATGAATGAGATATAAATTTACGATTAAAGTTATCGATCCAAATAATAATTATGTGCTCAATCACTATCTTAATCAAGTGATCAAGTGATTTATTAATGGACCACTGGAGCAGTCGCAAGAATAATCAATCATCGCTCGACAGTGATTGCGGGTGACAGCTTGACGCTGACAATTGCGCGAAGTGGCGGAAGTTTTCTCGTCGCGAATCGGCTTTTCGCGCGCGCTTACGCGAAGTCGCTCGGAGGATTATGCATTATTCATGCAAAACGCGATGTAAGTGCAAAATGGGAATATCATCTCGTTACGCATTGCTATTCACGCCGTAATGATTCCGTTGCAATGATATAATTTTTTTTCGACTTGTCCTTCACGAAGCGCAAAGTGCGGATTCGCAAATCGATGTGTAAACAATGTGAAGTAACGTGAATATTTTGTCGACAGTTTTGTTGACAGACGACAGAGAAAATGTTAATTCTTTTTCCAACGTAATTGCTCGAAAAATCGCGCGCTATTTTTAAAATTTCAATTTTTTACATCGAGATGAGAGATTCTTTATATTTGGAGAGACTTTATTTTTATCGGTGACCTACCGTTGCGCGCACATGCATATTGAGGATTTCCAGAAAAGTAGACTCGAGTTATGTGAAATGCACTTTGAGTACATGCATACGTGCACTTCTTCTGTTATAGCGAAATGGTTTACAATCGCGCGGTTAAATTTGCGGCATAAAATTTACCGCGCTTTACACACGAGTGGGGAAGCAATGTAAGAACTCGCGGGGAAAACCCCAAGAGGCCTAAAAGCATCGAGGGTGCCTTCCCTTTTTCACACGAGCGGATTTTCTGCACGCCGTTTGCTTCGGGAACTTTTAAATAAACGAGTTTTTCTTGTCCGATCCGAAAAATTATAACGAAACCATTTTTTATAGCTGCTTTTTCGTTCGAAAGTTTTATCGGTGAAAAAAATTGATGTAGAAAATTTATTATCGTTTAGGAACTAAAATATTATATTTTCCGAATATTTGTATGTAACTGAGAATTTTTATGCAACTTGAGATTGTATTTATTGTTGTGTTTGCACTCTTTATCTTAGAGATAAATATTTTCCGTCCACTCACAAGAGTATTGACTGTGTCTATCGATAGATCGAATTCGAACGGCAAAACAAGTAACGATCAAAGATATGATGCCGAAGAGCTAACAGAAAGTCCAGTCCGCAATATCCGTCGACAATAGTCTCTAGACTACAGAGTTCGGACAGTCGATATCTCGAATCGAAGTTCCTCAAAACGCCGTATAAATGTAGTGCAGATAAGTAAATAAGAGAAGTGATAGTTTTTTTACTATTATTGAAGACGTAAAGAGAGAAGTAACTATATAGCAACGCACACTACAGTTAGATAACATTGTATTTTAACGATAAATCGGACGTTTACATCACGATATGTTTTTTTTATTTTTTGTTATATAAAAATACATACATTTGTTGTCAAGTCTTGTGTTTATTTTATTTCTTGCTGTGTAAAAATATACGTTGTCGTGTATCTTTTATTTATAATAAATAAAATGAAAAATTAATTAACCATAAACGTGAGTGATGGTTGGATTTAAGGTATGTCTTTCTACATCCATAATTAGTTTTTGATATATAATTTTAAGCGCCAAATATATTTATATCAATTTATACAGAACACTGAAGAAGACTAAAAATAAATAGTTGCGAAACGTTTGTTGAAATTTAACGATTTTGTCATTGTGCACAATACCTTGCAAACAATTCAGCAACGCCCTTATATTAAACATATTTAACGGATTATATTAAACATATTTAACGGATTATAATTAATCTTGTTTTTTGGTATTTTATTTTTGTGATTTTTTGAATATATATGCGTTTCCGCTGCACTTTGATTGCTATATCACTATTTTGTGGAGTCTAATCACGCGAGCCAATAAAAAGATATTAACGAGATGTCCAGACTCCGTATTCTAGGGACACTAGTCGACAAAAAAAGATTACTCGCTTTATTACAAACTTTTAATGCTGACAAAAAATATTACGTGTATATAAATCTCTATATTTACTTAATTAAACTTATTATCTTCCGTATTTACTTAATTAAATATCATATTTACTTAATTATATTTTTAATTATATTTGTTTAATTTTATATTTACTTAATTAAACTTATTATATTTGAATAAACACATTTTATTCCAACAACAATTAAAAGAGGATCCTGTAGCTCTTATTTTCACACCCTGTTGCGCATGCAAAAAAAAAATTAAAAAAAAAAAATAAATAAAACAAATCAGATCAAACGTCGATCGATACCGATAAATATTCTATGTTCGACAAAATAACTCTTGATTATTGCGATTTGATGCATTCAAATCGCAACCTCCTCTCCGCGCGCCTGTTTAAACAGCCGGGCTCACGTCAAATTCACGTCGGTTGCAGATCGTCGGTTCTTTACGGATCAAAGTGCATTCATTTCTCCGTAGCACGCGAAACCACCACCATCTTAGGTTATTTCTTATATAAATAAAAAGTTACGCACGTAATATTAAAATAGAATCACGAACAATTATTTCCGACTCAATTTTCTCAATACTCTTATACTTTTTTTTTTTTTTTTTTCGAAACGCACTGGATATTTCTTTGCGAGAAAAAGATTGTGTGGTTTGCATAAACTCGTGTGTTGTCACGTCAAAAACGATTCACGCGCGCGTTTCGTGAATATTCAACAATCTTAAATATTCAACATCGGAAAATAGAGCATTATTCATCGCTCGGCTTCATCCGTCCCGGGTATACATCTATTTTTGTCACTGTAATCCCTCTTCCATCGGTCATCTTGATTTACGACATCAGAAATGAAGAAATTATTCCTCGAGAGCTCCGACACGTACATACATTGCCACTGTCGTTTTTTCTATCATTCTGTCAACTTCGTGACACATACATAGACACACACACACACACATTGAACACATACATACATGCAAATTTTGTGACACATATTTCTTACTCTTTCGCGCAAATTCACTTGTGTGTGTGCGCGCGCGCACGGCGCGCGTGTGTAAGCGCAGAAAACTTCTTAATTAAAAAATGAAACTTTTACGAACTGTTTACATCACTACAAAATGGTCTATGTATTTATTGCTTAAAAATTAATATTAAAACTCTTCAGCTCTTTATTTTCTTTTTTTTTTTTTTATTACAAAACCGACTAACTCGGGTGCAAATCTTATCTGACATCGAGTTTAAATCGCGTTAAATCGATGTTACACTTCCCGAAGAGCAATACAAATTAGATTTGCCCTGACAACGTTTCCCAGTATTTCACTTTTCCCTTGGAATCGCGTTTCCTGGAGTTGCGACACAGCGTTCGCAGCGTCACGATCGTTTCCGAAAGAAGATTGCGAGCTTTAAGCAAAATACATTTCCGCTTGAGTGTGGATTGGCGAAAGAATTGAGAGAAGATCAAGATTAATCTTTCAGAGTAAATCGTATCGCGCGACGCGATGAGAACGTGTGTGACAAGCAATCCTTGAGTATGGAGTAAGTTGGCAAATTTGCACGATCGTGTTTAGCATCAAATAATGTTTTTCTTACGACGAAAATTATAAGATTATAAGATTAATGATTCGTTTTTCAAAATTAAATGTGACTATTATACAACGTATATAATATTACATAATATTGCGTACATTTTTTTTAAATAATTTATTTTGGATAATGTATTTTGGATTATTTTATTTCTTTGCAAACGGACTCCAAAAATGACCTGCTAGTTGGACAAACTAGGTCTGTGAGACCCACGCGATTTTAAAATCGGATATCTCCGCGAAAAATCAATATTTTTTCAATTTTGTGTTTTCGAATCGAAAGTTTGAACAATTATGCGTCGATAAAAAATCAAATTGAAAAAATCTCTAGTAGTTTCGAAGATATAAGCATTTAAAACTCTAATTTTATTAGAGACACCGATTTGAAATTTTGTTGAGTGGGTCTGGGAGACCCAAGTCTGTCCGCGAATGGCTAAAAAAATTTATTTTTAACAATTGATTCGGATGTTACTGGTTTTAATAATTTATTTTGTATGTTACTTTGCGCTTCGTTCTCCCTTACTTTTAATATTCAACGTCGGTTTTGTGCAACAAACAGAAATATTGGATTTATTCAATATAAATGTATACGCGTGCGCGAAAATTAAACAAAATTTACCGAATATATAACAAAGTGTCTGTACAAATATCACAATATTCAAATATATGTATGAGGGAATCGTGCTGCGAGTGACAACGCGTCAATTTGTCTGATGGAATGAATAATTAATTTAGTATATTATCAATTACACGTGTTTGCATTCTCCGTCTCTCAGCGCAAGACGCGCGCGCTCACGACAACGACACGACGTCTTCCGTTGATAGGAACAAGCTATATCGAGTGTATGCACACTGCGCAATAATTAGTGCGCGTACCTTTATCGTCATCCCACCATCGTGGTTCCACCATCGTCATCGTCCTTTTCCGAATAAGCAAGTAGCGCGCGCGCGTGCAGTGTAACGCGGAAATTAATTAGGAACGGTCGGTGCATGAGGCGGAGGATGGCTCTCTCGCGCTCGCATCTACGCGCGGAACTCGACAGGAATTTTCCATTTACGAATCTACATCTGGGATACCATATATACCCCAGGATTAATGACTACCTGTGTACTGGAAAGCTGTCGCGTTCGCCCGAAATCAATTAACATATTGCGCACTCGCACTAATGGCCGCGCGCATATCCACTCTCTTTCTCTCTCTCTCTCTCTCTCTCTCTCTCTCTCTCTCGTGTGGCGCGCGTCTGTTTCGCCGCAATCAAAGTTTAATTACATGTAAAATAATTTGCTGAGCAATTTTGTTGAGTAATTTGAATTGATCACACTCGACTACCCCGCCCGCAACTCGCACCACGTCGTCGCGACCATTTCTTCCTGTTTTATTAATCGAACATCGCGCATCGATCTACCCATCTTGATCGATCAATATAAGCCGCGACAGTAACAAACAATCCGTGTGTTATCACGCATTATTTGTTTTTGTGTTTATTAATTGTATATAACTCTACTGTTATTGACTGATTAATAAAGCCGTTATTTACATTATTAATGATCGATGTCACTGATAATTTCTACATGTGCATCATATATAGTTTGTATGCAAATTAACTGTTATTATATACGTATTACTCTTGTGCCGTTGTCAGTATTATGCATCGCTCTGCGCGGTGTAAGATGACCATTATCATTGCTGACGCGCGTCAGAAATAGAGTCAACATCGCGTCGCGTCAAGATCGATTCGGCGAATGATGTCACATCGTCGGCGTCGGTGGCGCGGAAATTCGTACAAATACTACTGACACACGCGAGTTTTCCGCTCTCTTCCCGCAGTTATAATCGACATGACATTAATTCCAAGCGAATCGAACGGACGTCGTGTGTGCACGCGCGCGCGTGTATCGGATGCGCCCGAATTAATTAGCGGTTGCCTATAATCGCGGTAATACACGTCGCCGAACATTCTGTAATCTCGCGAAAATTCAATGTATTCGACGCGAAATGTGAAATAACGTGTGTCGCGTATGTTAACGTTCACAAAATGCCGAAATAAAAAACGCAGTTGAGTTTTGTTTTATTTTTTTATTTATTTGTCACTCGAAGGAATTTTTTTTGCGAGGAGGCGGTATATAAATAAAATTTCGTTGGAACGTGTTGTGCACATGTGTGTGCTTTCGTGCGCAACGCAATGTTGACGTTTCTTGACGATATTAGCCCCTATGACGTTTGTGTGTATTCTCGGTTGCCGCCGTTACATTTACATCCGCGCGTTTCATCGAAACCTGCGCGAACCGCAGATATATCAGTATTATTGCATTTGCATGTGAAAGCACCTCACGTTCCTATCGCGGAGAATAATTCACCCCACAGTGAATATCTATTCAATACCAACGCGCGCCGACTGTGTTGCGATGATTATCTTGTCAGACGCGTTCTCATCCGCACCGGTGTTCTCGGCAAAGGTTCTCGGCGAGCGCGCGCAAGTAACAAGCGTGCGTGTTTGTTATTGCAACGCGAAAATTCACGACGACTCATATGCCACAAAAATGTTAATGCACGTTATTTCCGCGTCGCGTGTGCGGAAATCAATTTCAAAAGTAAAGAACAGAATACGAGTAGATGAATGTAAATCCCAATTTTGGCTCATTTAAGCCCATCCCTTTCATAAAACAAGGTGTAAAATAATTGTTTTCCACAAAAAATCGAGAAGCAGTATCATATTATTGCACTTTTACTAAATACACTTATTAAATTATTCACGACCGGCCCAGTGGTCTCGCGGCCTGAGTGTGAGGGCTGCGAATGGGAAGTCCCGAGTTTGAATTCACACCGTCGGATTTTTCCGAGCCGGTCTCTTTCAAGTCCAGTTTATCGATTGAAAAGCAAACTGAATCGGGCCTCCGAATCAGCTTGAATGGATCGTGGACATAGAAGTGGAATGTTGAAAAGTATTATAACCCTGAGGGGAATCAATTACACTTCCTTTATCCTTAATTAAATTATTCGCGAAAACATTACTGTAAAAGCTTTGATAGTTAATAATATTTAATTATAGATAGTATCCTAAATGTCAACCGGCTCAGTGGTCTCGCGGCCTGAGTGCGAGGGCTGTGAATGGGGTCCCGAATTCGAATCCACATCGTCGGATTTTTCTGGGCCGGTCTCTTTCAAGTCGAGTTTATCGATTGAAAAGCGAACTGAATCGGGCCTCCAAATCAGCTTGAATGGATCGTGGATATATAAGTGGA
>QVNZ01015163.1:0-16454 GCA_014825645.1 Pseudomyrmex dendroicus
TATATATATATATATATATATATATATATATATATATATATATATATATATATATATATATGTATGTATGTATGTATGTACGTATAAAGCACACACACCATATATATATATACAAATCAGTTTTTCAAATTTTTAATTTAGTCAACATAAATAAAACTCTTAATATAACAGAAAATAATATCACAAATATATGACTACTTGAAAATTTTATTCTAGAATATTTATGAGAATTTCAGAAGATATCGAAGCATGATTTCTCACAATTAATGTACTAAACTACAAATAAAAAACAAACAAAGCGCAATAACTTTAATATTATTAATAAAATAATTTATTAACACGATAATAATTTTCATATTTTCTACATCTTTTTCAGAACAAATTTTATTTATGTACACACACAACTTTTAAATGACAAATCCACATTTTTACAGTATAAAAACTAGCCAAATAGAACTGTTTAAGTGTAGAAAGTTAAAAAAAAATAGGCCTTTACAAAAGTACAAGTTATATTTTATCGTAGCAAATAATACTGTTAATAAATGTTTATTGTAACAAAATGTCTGACTGTAACGAAATGTCTGTGATTTGCTAGTGAAAAAAATATGATTATGCGTTATAAACAAAACAACCCTCATACAGAATATTTTTTAACTTGGATTGTTTTCCAGAGAAACTTGTTTTTTTTCTTAGAATATTTCTTGATCACATAAAAAAAATAATGTAAAAGAAATATCAATAATCTCCGTTCTTAATAGTTCATTTGTTAATAATCATGATACTAATTCTTAATATATTAGTACTACTGTAATATATGTTGATCATACATAAACAATTATTAATTTTTGTATAAAGAAAGCTCATACAAGTCTTCTTTATACATAAGAATAAATAGATAATTGTACATTGAATTCTATACGTACAAAATGTGAAACTAGAAATATAAGACAATATTGTGAAAAAAAAGCAATTAACGTCTTCAAAATAAGAAATAATTTATTATATGCTTTTTTAAACAAGATATTTAATTTAAAAGCAACTGGAAGAAAAAATATTAATTCCTAATATCTTTTTTTTATGTATTAACTATGTATATATATAATTAATAAATAGCTTTAAAAATTGCTTCGTATAATGTATTTTTAAAGTAAGTATTTTAAATACTATTACGCCTTCTTCTCGATTGGTAGAGATTAGATAGGATATCATGATATTATCAGATATATATATATAAACATTATAAACATTTTTCTTTCACAGAATGTCTGCTTGCATAAGGATTTTTGTCTGTAAGATCTTAGATCTAGCATCATGGAAACTAGGGATTTAGAAAAGAAAACAATTAATCGAGAGCAATTATTTTTCATTTGCATGTCTAAGCAAAATTAGACTTTTCCGAGCTTTACCATGTTATCTTGATAACCAAGAAGAAGCGCACAACTCGCAAAACAATAATAAAAAAAATAATTTCAATATTCTCAAGAATTCTTTTTTCTAAAAAAAAAAAAAAAAATTTTTTAGTTATAAGATTTGTAAGAGCATAGACATTCTGTTTTATTATATATATATGTATATATGAGAATACAAAATATTTTTAAAATGATATCAAATATTCTTTTAGGCAATTTTTATTATTAGTTTTTATTATAAAGTTTTGAAAAAACAAATATTTTGATTTGCAAGTACTTAAAATTCGAATTATTAACTCTTTGCAATCGAAAAGCGAATTATATATATAATAGTGGTTTTTTCAATATATTTGTTTTGATTTTGAAGAAGAAATATCTCTTTTTTAAAATGTTTTGTATAAATATTTTATATATTTATATGCATGATTTCAACAAGGAAGAATTAAATTTTAAAAATATTTGATATCACTTTCCAAAACTTCACAGATTATCTGCAAAGAGCTCTAAAGTTTTACTGAATAATACCTGAGATATTCATCTTCATAAACCTGAAATATATTTATCTAATACAAGATGATTTACACACAATCCGAATTTCCTTTACTTAAAGTTTGAAACGTAGAGACGGCGAGCATGTTTTGTTTTAGTTGTGCTTCAGAGATGCAGAATAGCGATATCGATTTATGAGCCATCTCGATGCACAGGAATGCTTTTGAGAATATATCGTTAAGGCTCAATGAACATGTTTATCGAGTATTTACATTCAACAAACTACTAACTCTAATCAGCCTTGCGTGGCTTACGTTTGCGAACATTAGGACTACTGGTATCGTCAGTATCTTTGTTCTTTTCACTTTCCTCAATTTCATTTAATTCCTTTGTTTCAGGTTCTTTCGTTTCCTCTGCTTCCGAATCTTCCTCATCGACCAAATCATCTTCAATGTTTTCCACAATTTCAAACTCATCTGAAGATTTTTCTCGTGCTGAACTATCCAACGTGTCATTTTGTTTCTTTTTGCCTTGTTGCGGCAGTTTTGGTGGATAAAAGAAGTCAATCAAACACACAATGAGCTATATACAAATATATAGTTAATGTTTCATACGTTATTCATATGTGTTAAAAAAAAAAAAATATTACATACTAGTCCTAATATTGCACCCAAAATAATTGTTGCAACAGCAAAAATCAGATAACTACCCCATGTAGGTAATCCAATTTCTTCTAAAAGTTTGTTATGAATAATCTGAAATGATGTATAATGAAATTTATTTCCACGCGCGCGCGCTGATATAACTTAATACATAGAAAACAAGACTTAGATTTTGTGAACAAAAGAAAATAACAGATACAAAATTTCTGGTACTTACTCGTAATATTTGAGACAGTTTAAAAAATTGACTTAAAATTGACATATGAAATGAAGTTGGACTCTTCCAGCTAGGTATTGGATCTACTTTCTTCCATGTTTTCTGGACTATAAATTCAATCAAGGAAGTTTTATCTCTTGGACTTTTATATTGTCTAAATATGCCATCATTTACACTAAAAAGATAAAAACCAAGTTTAAATAAATTTTTCTTAGTTTTAACACAATCTAAAACCAAATTTAAACTTTTCATAAATAATAATTTTACAAAATAACAAAATGTGATTACACATATATATAACTACAGAATATGTAACACATAACTTACATATCATAAATTTTTAATATTCTATAGCAAACTTACTGAAATATTGTAGGCAAAGCTGTAACCATAAATCTACCACTAAGACCAGGAGAATCAGTTACATCTATCTTTCCAACATTAATATTGAGCTCTTCCTTTTTTAATGCAAGATTTTCCCAAACTGGTTCAAGAGCTTTGCACGCAGGACACCATGGTGCATAACTAAAATATATTGTATAACATTTAAGTTATTGTATAACGTGTGTGTGTGTGTGTATAATAATAATAGTAATAATAAACAACAACAACAATAATATTCAGTAAAGTGTAAAAACATAAAATATATAAATGTATAAAAGAAATTATATATAAAAGAGAGAAATTGTTAGTTTAAGAAAACATTGTGAGTGCACATCCTTATCATTAATAAAATTATAGTCTATAAAAAGTTTTTATGTAGCTCTTGACACGCCATCAGCTTGATGATGTCAACTCGTTCGGCCAAACTTACAATTCGACCATCCACTCTCCCGTGAGAATTACATCCCAGTTGTCCTCATTAAGCTGTTCTACTAAGCTTTCTTTCGTTTGTTGGTGCGTATTCGCGTTCACATACGCAAATAACAGCGTGATGTAAGCGATACAAAATATAGGACCTGTTCTGGCGAACGACATTTTATCTTTAATAGTCCTGTAACTACTATTCACCGGCACGACGCCGCAAACACAACTTTTTCTGATTCTTTTCGGCTGTCGAAGCTCGACACAGTAGAGATACAGATTTTCAATCGATTAATCGATGTTTGAATCTTATAAGTTTTCTTTTATTTTACGATCGATTATTTTCTCAAGTCGATTATATCGATTTTATATCGATATAGTTTCTCCTTGTTCGATGTCACTGTGCGTATTGTAGCGCGGAACCAACAGATGGGGATAAAGCAGGAAAATCTGGGGAAATCTGGCGGTAGTGCATGATAAACTTGTCGTTTCAGTTGGAGCAAATTGAACAAGGTGAAGTGATGTATGTTGTTCGCGGTAGTGTTGATATAAAATATATTACGTATTACATTAGTGCGGCGATCGTTGAGTCTCGATGTGCCTCGTTGATGATTTAATCTAGAAAACGTAATTCGTGTTATAAATTGTTTGCATCGTAAGTTTACAGAGTCTGTTGTGTGAATTGATCAGTGAATTGTGTCGTGAAATAGTGAAGAGAGAATTTAGTGCGCGCCTTGTCTGGGGTTTCGTCCAGTTTTATTTTCAGACAGTTTTACCGCGGCCGTTCAGAGATCGCGAAGGTGCATGCTATCCTAGATCCACCAGCGTATCTCTTGCAGAGGATGTTGGATCGCGACACTGCGATACATCTCGTCGCCGGAGGGTGAGTATTATTTTCGACCGAATTGCATGCAAGCGCGCGCGCGCGCGCCCCGGCCTGCGTTGCGGCACTTCTTGGCACATTTTAAGATGACTTGTGACGCATTTCGATTTTATACGCGATCGCTTTCGGCACGATTAATAATCTTTTCGAGCCACGCGATTTTGCTCGGACGATTGCGATTAAAACCAATTGTCGAAAGATCGCATTCAATTGAGACTATATGCGCATATGTATGTGTGTATGTATATGTATCTATGTAGTGATGATTATGATTACTCCTATACAGTGTGTAGTTATTTAATTATCGTCAATTATGCAACTGTGAAAGAGTCAATCTTTAACGCATATATTTGTGGTGTAATGGATTTTTATTTTATACATACACGAGAAATGTACTACAAGTTTCTCACTTGCTATTGTAACTATTTTTAGACGTATCATTCAGTAAACAGGTTAATCGACTTGATAGGACCGGCTCTATCGATACATCTCGATCAAAAAATACACAAAACTACTATATACTTATAACCGAGTTTTTGAAAGCGAAAATGACGTAGTGCTGCGACCGATGCATATGTACATTTTCTGCTTGTTTATGCACATGCCTACGTGATACATATTACACACGATACGTGTGTTTTATGTATAGTACTCAAAGAATTGACAATCTATATGTAATCGAATTTTTGGTTTAATTATATCGATTTTCTACATTGGAAAAATAAAAGATGCTTTGAAACTTTATGAAAACTACATATTTTTCTATTATAAAAATTTTGCGCATCAGAGAGTGGAAGAAACACAGAGAGAAAAATATGTAAAAAGAGATTGCATATGCTCGATAAACTCATATATGATTATTTGATATTTAATAATAAACAAAATTATAAATTACTTTTTATACTTAAGGTCTTATTCAAAATTGTGCAAGGTTGCATCCATTGATGCAATTCTATCTTGATGTATATCTTGTAAGATACCTATTTGTTAAAGTCATGAAGAAAGAAAAATATTTGCAGATTTTTCCTACATCAATAATAATTTTTTAAACAACTTATTCATTTTTTATTTATATGATGTCAAATGGACATGTTTATATGGTGAGTTAAATGGGCGTATTTAAAATCCATATAAAATGATCAAATAAAACTCACAAAGAATAACATATCTATCGAATATAATGTGAAAGAGTGAAAAAGTGTAATATTTGAAACACAAATAATTTTGAAAACTCTTGTGCTTCTATCAAAACACATGTGCACACTTGTGTATGTTTCTCACACTAAGGTGCATAAATTTATAATATGCGACATGCGAAGTGGAAGCTAATTTATGGCTTATATTTATTTTGCAGTTGAAAAATGTTTAGCACATATTACGCAATAATGTTAATTTTAAGGAATTAACGATATTAGATTAATAAAACATTCTCTAAACATGTTTTAATTAAACTCGCATATATAATTTCTAATAATACAGTTATATATTGTTTTTTAATAGATAAACAAGATGAAATACTACATGTCGTGTAGTTATATATTTCACATTTATATGTACATCATATAGAGAAATTATAATAATTTAATAATAATAATTTTAGTAATTTATAATTTTTCTTTAATTGTTTTTTGCATAGAGTGGCTGGTACAGCAGGAGCAATAGTAACGTGTCCCCTGGAAGTAGTGAAAACTCGTTTGCAATCGTCGTCTTCCGGTTTTTATCCGCCGCCGCCGATACACAAGGAATTCACATCTGGCCATCCCACTTGCAAGGATTCTCCGACGCCCGAACAACGCAGAAGATTATGCACCGGATATCCGAGGTAAAATAATCAAACAAATTACATATGCTGATTTAAATGTACACGGCTGTTTATTTGAAAAACATAATCCGAAAAGGAAACAAAAAAACGGCATCTTATAATTTTTCTAAGTCCGGAATAACGTCACGATATAATCGCGATTATTTCCAGCGGATAACACGAATATATAATTAAAAGAATGGATAAAGCAGTTCTGCGTTTTCTCATATGTATTTTTTTTTTATTTTTTTTATTTTTTTATTTATTTCCAGATATTCCAGTCACTTTGTGGCTCTCTCACATTTCGGCGTCTCGACTTCTCCTCCGCACTCTTCCCGGCACACGCCGGGCATCTATCAATGCTTACGATATATTATCAAACACGAAGGAGCACGAGGATTGTTCAAAGGGCTTGGCCCAAATCTTGTTGGTGTGGCGCCTTCCAGAGCGATTTATTTCTGCGCGTACTCCAAGAGCAAAGTTGCATTTAACGCGATTCTACCACCTGATACTCCGATCGTGCATGTTTTCTCAGCAACTTGCGCTGGTAAGAGAGAAATAGAGAATAACGATAAATATATATATTAAACAAACAAGACTCTTTAATATATACACACGAACTATTTGCAATATGTTCGACTCTTGTTTGTCTGAAATATTGTTTTATACAAGCAAGTGGTTTTCTCTGTGGATAATCGCGTTTTCATATATCGCGTTTGTTTTTCTTTCCTGAAGTTTTTATTACACGCGCGCACACACACACACATACAAAGAGAGAGAGACAAAACGTCTATCCAAAAAAAAGTAATCAGACTTTTATGTATGAAAGTATTGTGCGTCATGTTGTTTTCTCTCGGCAAATCCAATCACTGAAGCAACGTGATATGTACACGATGAATGAAAAAGTGTTCTGTACATAGTTCGCGCGTTTATCTTTTATGAATTTATCGAAGTACGGATATCGCGTTGCTATTCTGACGCGCATCTCGAACTCTCCCGATGTCGATAACCTTAGAAGATACACGCAGTATATGTACCTAGTGGCATAGTTACATAATTTACTTACGCATTCTATATTTTCAGTTGTACTTATATCAAATATCTATGGTGATACACACAAAATAATATGTATGCTACCTAAGGCAAATTTATTATGCGCGCGCGCATAAATTCACCAATTATAAAAATAATGCGAGAATATCTACACATAACTTGTAAGATCCATTGCAAATGCAAAAATTTCGTATTCAAAATGGATCTTACAAAGTGGTCAACTAATTTCGCATCTTACTTGCCTTAAATTGTTTTTTATAACTCTAGAAAGTTGTCAGATATTCAACGAATCTTCTTCTTTTTTCTCTTGTTTCTTCGTTTTTCCTTTTTGCCTTCTTTCCTTTTCCGCAATTTCTATTTTGCCTTGTGTTGAGCTGGCGAGCGAGAGAGTGTCTCTCCGACAACATACTTCTATTTTTAGACGTCCTCATCGCACGTAATTCAATGCCCGCTTTCCATACGTCTTGTGGCCGTATGAAGCGACAATAGCTCTATAGAAGGAATTATGCATCGCGCCAACCGCAACGGTGCAACCAGAATTGCATCACAATTGAAGATAACGCAGTAATGCAGGTTCGTTCGTGCGTGTTCCCTTAGCGCGCCGTTCTCATTTTGAAAAATGACTTGATTGTAAACAGTTCCGCATTTTAGACAGGCCATCGCAATTTGTTACGCGTTGCAGTCACGTGTTACATTTCCTAAAATTTTTAAAAGTTACGTCATGAGTCTCTGTTTATTCTGTCAGATATCTAGTGAACTTTAAATAAATAATCTCTCATTTATTGTGTGTGAATTAGATATCTTTCAATATTTTTATATAAATAAATTTTATGACAGATGCCATGATTGCGTTTTATATATCAGTTCAGTATATATTTTTATTGATAGTTTGTTTTATAATATGTATTTATGTAGTTATTATTTCAAATTGCTTTCGATTTTATTAGTTTTATTTAAAAAATACACAGAGCGTGAGATCACAACAAGGACGTATTTTACGATCGTAAAACGTTTTTCTAAAAACACCGATAAATAATAATCTTTGGAAATTAAGAGAAAAAGCTTCTTAAACTTATTATTTTGACTCTTGAAGGAGTGTGTGATATATATATATATACACACACACACATACACACACATATATCACACACTAAATAATGAAATATATATCACATATTTAATCAATATTTAAATATGTATATATGTATAATATTTAAATATGTATATTGTTAATTATATTGTTAATTATATTATGTATATATACATACATAGAAATATGTATATTATATAATCAAGGAGATATGTCTTATTTCATTTAATGTTCTATTCATGTTTTATGTCGTCAGTGTTCTTAAACCGGTTTTTGAATCATCGAGTCGGAAATTTCTGCCTTCAGAATTTCAGAACAAAGAAACATAAACAAGTCATGCATGCACAATATAATATAAAGTGCACGTTATACGATTCTTCCGATTACATAACTTGTATATTATTCATGAGTCCTCTCGAACAATGCATGTTGTGATACGTCCGGCAATCTTTCACAAAACAGATTAATAAAAAAAATAGTAAATTGTCTCAGTAATACACAGAGTCTTCAAGTGCATACAACTATCTACGCGAGAAACAATTGAAATTATTTTTTTTTAAGTAATTAAATATGCAATGTAAACCTATATATATAAGTTCTTTCTGTTTATTGAAAACAAAATATCTTCAGTCTATTCCTTGGAAAAATAAAGCATGTAAGCATATTCAGTAAACAATTGTTTGTTCTTGCAGGTTTTACCGCGTGTACACTGACTAATCCGATTTGGTTCGTGAAAACAAGACTACAGTTAGATCACCGATCGCAAAAAGTCACAGCGATAGAATGCATGCGAAGGATATATCGACAATCGGTAAGATAATAGATCATTATTTTTATTGCAATTTACATGATTTATACTTGACAACTTATATGCATACTCGTGAAATTTAAATGTAATATCACTGATCTTCATATATTCTAAAAACTTAAAATCCATAATTCACACACATACAATAAATTTTATTGAAAAATTGAGATATCTCTCTAATAATTAGGATTAGAAAAAATGTGTATGTGTATATTATATATATCTCTCTCTTTGAGTGTTCGATAGGTATTCATATCGTTAGTATGTTGCATCATAAAGATTCGGTTTTAAATAGTGTGCAACGGGAAACTATCGGTCAGTAGAATAATATCCGAGTTTTTCGAACTCTATTAAAATTATAATCATACTAAAATAAAAGACAATTAAGAATAAGCAAACAATATAATCGCCATTTTAATCGCTATTCTTGAAATTTTTACTTTCTTCTAAATATGTACAATTACTTAGAATTAATGATTGCCTTCTTAATTTTTCTTTTATAACAACCAAGGTTCTCACTGGCAATTTCTCAGTATTGTTTGGCGCAAAACATAATAGTATTTATTGATCAATCGAATTTTGTTGGCGTCGCACGGTTAGCAAAACAGAAGAAACTCTAAACCGACAAAATGACATTTAACTATCGTGCAAGGACGTCAATAGAATATTTAGCGAATGTGTAAGCCGCAGCCAAGATTATTTCGTTCGGCATAGATACAGCACTTGTGTTTTCGTGAGCTGAGTGGATATAAAATCTCATTAGATTTAGAGCTGATGTAACTATTCTTTAATAGTTTTCAGATGCAAACACTGAAGATTCCCTCGAATGAAAAAGTTTATCGGTTTATAGTTTGTAAAATGTTCTCGTTGAGAAAGTACGACAGCATTTAATGATATTTGACGCGTCAGTAAAATCTATCATATTTTTTTCTGATCCGTGTAAACAAATCTATTTGTTATCGTTTTTTTATTTTATAGACATGTATCGTCGATATTGTTTATTTGGAGCAAGTACATGATTTATATCACATACGTGTTAAAATTGCACTCGACACATCAAAGTCGAGCCAGCTTCAACTTCGGTGCCATGAACTACAAATAGTATACCTAGGTAAAAATATCTTGGAAAATACCACCCTAAGTTAAGCAACGTTTGCGTAGCAAACAGCTTTCTACTTGTACTTTATCTATTAATTATATTACTTACTATATATCTTATTTTTTTATCATATAATACATTATTATGTAAATCCTGCTTATAAAGTTAAAAATCGGAATTCATGTAAATTTTAATAATGAATTAGTATATTCGTAAACAAAGCATTTTATATGATACAAATTATAGATGCGTATAAATATAAATTAAAAATATATGAACGTTAGAGAACAAAAATTAATAAATTTAATGTTAAAAATCGGTATAATAAAAATATTTGCGCTTCGTATAAAGAAAATTTATAGTTATAATAACGTAATGTTTTATGTTTTATTAATAGCGTAATAATAAAAACTGTTAAAACATAAGAAAAACTGTATATAATATACATATACAAATATTATACAGATTTAATACAAAATACATTATTAAGAATTATGTTGTTAAAAAATTTGAGAGATAATTAACACATTAAGTTAGTAAGAACTATATCAGTGCCGTATATTAAAACCTTAAATAATCTGCATAATTTGTGTTTGTGATTATAGCTTTAGCACGGACAAAGTGATAATTACGGGATTTTTGTTTTATCTGAATACTTACTTTTATGATATCAATTTATTATCGTTTCATTACTAAATAGCTCCCACGATTCCAAATTTATTTTCAGCTTTCTTATCAAAGGTATAAGCACTCATTTTAATACTTATGCTTAACTGAACACGCAAATGTCACGTGTTCTCTCTTTTGAACTCTTGAATTCTATCTATGTGTATATATAAATATAGATAAAAAGTGTTACACTCTTTTATTTTATTGTTATTATGTTACATCGAGTTAGGAGATTCCATGTATCAAAATCGTGTTATAAAATTTACGTTGCAAAAAATTTGACAATATAATGCGTTTATTACGTTATTGTTCGTATATTGTCATATTTGCGCATATACTGTGATTATCTTTTATTTTATAGGGTATTCTAGGATTCTACAAAGGTATTGTGGCGTCTTATATAGGCATAAGTGAGACTGTGATACACTTTGTGATATATGAAGCGGTGAAGGCATGGCTGGCTACACACAGGTCGCGAGCTTCGAGAACGGATGACAGCAAAACTTTCCGCGACTTTGTTGAGTTTATGGCAGCAGGCTCATTTTCAAAAACGATAGCATCTACTATCGCTTATCCTCACGGTAAGAGAAGTTTTACAATTTTTATATCTCAATACAACTGTAATACAACTGTAATTGTGTTTCTTATCTTCTGCAGAAGTCGCGAGAACCCGGTTGAGGGAAGAAGGCACCAAATATCGTTCGTTTTGGCAAACTTTAAACACCGTGTGCGTGGAAGAAGGCGTAAAAGGTCTTTATCGCGGTCTTGGTACTCAGCTGATCCGGCAAATTCCGAATACCGCTATCATAATGGCAACATATGAGGCAGTAGTGTATGTACTGACTCGACACTTCCGGCCGGTTACAGTGACGTCTACCGCCGATGCGACATCCGAATTCTATAATGAGACTAAGGCGAAGAGAGAATTAGCCTAGGATTTGCTTACGGCCCCAGAGTAAAGGGCCAATCTGTCATCTGTTTCCCTTTCGTAAGCGAATACTGCGCGTACTCAGGGTACTGTCCTAAGAGATCTAATGCGCGTCTAGGTACATCAAGAGCAGTTCGACGTTGGAAACATATTTATGTGTCCTTATTATTGCTCCAGATGTAGCCAGAAGGTACCACATTGTTCGCATTATGCTCTAAACATGTAGCAAAAAGTAGCCTTCCTCCTTTCAGGTAGCATGTACATACCCGGACACACCGACCCGATGCAGGGAGAGACAGAAAGGGAAGGAGGGAGGGAGGGAGGGAGGGAAGGAGGGAGGAAGAGAGGGGGAGAGAGAGAGAAAAAGAACAAGAACATATTTAATGCGGGATACACAAAAGCTGAGACTTGACTTCGCAAAATCGCGGATATGAATGAAAATAATGAGAAAAGGCTTACGTTACATTTTAATAAAGTTTATTCGAGACAATTTATATTACTATAAATGAATATTACTGTAAATTTCAGGTGTTCAACAGGTTTTTTGCTTTCGATATTATTCTTTTCAACTTGTAGTTTATTTCTTTGCATCTTGTATGTTACTCTTTTCTTTATTTCTTATTTATGAATTAAAAAACACACACAAAGCTCCAAAATTTTTACATTGTAGTATATACATATATCGTGGTATACATCTTATTCGTGTTACTGTATTATGATGAGAAACAGCAGTACAATAATGATTTCTAATTTTGCGAATTTATATGTCAGGTGTTTGGCAGTTTCAAGTCTATTTAAATGTTTTAGTTAAAACATTCAATTTTTTTACTGGTATTGATTATAAACAGAATAATAATTACGTAAGAGGAAAATTTATATATGTATTCTTTTTCTTTTTATATGTATTCTTTCGAAGATTTCGAAACTTCTACATTAATCCTATTAAGATTTAGATTGTATGTTTGTATGAAACTTTAAGGTACTTATATATTTCAATATTAAATGTAAACAAAAACTTGAATGTGAACGAAAAAATGTTACAAAAATAATACATGTATCTTAAAAGAAAAATTATCTATATATTTTATATCGATTATAATCACATAATAGTGACAAAATCAATGATTAAATTTAAAAATTAAATATAATAGCCATAACAAAAAAAGATGTAAATATTAAAACAATCTAAACTTACAACTCTCTTGTTTTGTTTACATTTTTGTACAGATAATATTTGTTATAAAGAATTATTAGAGTTATTATCAAGTTTTTCTCTAAATTTTTATTCAATTCTGCTTAGTCTATATATTTTTATGTATTACGATATTATTATATTTTCTTATATATTTTTCAATTTTGCTAGACTTTGAACTTGTAGGTTTTCTCGTCGATATTCCGAATGTAATGCGTATAAAGTGCGATAAAAATGCGATAATTCTTATTGTACCTACGTACATTTTATATAACTTGCTTTAGAAAAAGCGGCAATCTTAATATTAGCAATATCAATGCTTGTAAAAATATCTAAAGTGTAGTGACTAAATAGTTTTAACAGTTTCTATTTTCTTTACGTATATAGGACAAAAAAATGTAGCGTTCTGTATATATCAAATTACAAGCTGTAGCTGTAAATTTACGAACGTTTCTTATATTGATTTATTAGCTGTATAGTATCAAATTGTAAGATTCTTAAGAGAACAGAGTTCAAAAAATATTCAAAAGTACGAGAATATGAGACCATTATTCGAACATATGTATTTAGCTTATGGTTCTTGAATCTATCCTAGCATGCAAAATAGTTTTTGTGTTCGTTATTATTCAGTTTTTGAACATCATATCCGCGACTGTGCCAACGATGCTGTAGCTAACTGTAAAGGAAGTACTAAAACACGGTTTGTTAACTTTCTTTTATAAAGATTACTGTATGAAAATAAATATTATTTTTTGGTTTTTTGTGCAAAAAATACATGTTGTTTAAAAAAATAATGTTCTCAATTCTAGTTTTATTTTGTATAAATTTTCAGATTTTCTCATTGAGCAATAACAAGTTATAATCTGAATGATTTAAATAGTTTATGTTAAATAATTCTGTTATATTTTTTAACTTGTGTTATTTTACATTTGTACGTTTATGTATATTTTTGTATCTATTATATATATAGAGATAAAGAGCAGAAAGAGAGGAAAAGAAAAGAAGAGAGAAGGAAGATAGAGACTTTTTTCTTAAATACTGATAATACTTACGATTTTTTGTTTCTGTATATATAATAATTTCCTGACATATTACATATATGAATATTTTTATAATATTACCCAAATTAAATTTGTATATATGTATTTGATTTGTGTCATATGACTTCAATATGTGAGTCATACTTTAAACTTTGTGTTATTCTGTAAAAAATTAATCATCTTATATTTTTGTGTTACTAAGTCAGTTAACATTTTCTAATTTTTTGTTGAATTATGAACAAGAGAATCGAGAACGTTATAAACTGCAATAGGGTTAATATATACATTAGATTTTACTGGTTGTATAGATCTTCCTCAATACTATACGTAAAGAGAAGCTGTGATTTTATTTTATTAGTAAAACTTAGTGTGCTTAGCAATTAAGCAATATAAAAATTACATTCATATGTAGAGTTTACATACTTTGTTCTACAAGTCGCACATAAATTGAGTGTACAAATTATAGAGATATAAACACAAAGATAACAAATCCTTGAAGTTTTTTTTTTTTTTTTTTTACTGATTTTGAAAGATTTCTAAATCGTATAATATGCAGTCTGTAGAACATTGTACATCATTAATACTATTGTTAACATCTTGTTGAGATGTGGTATTGTTGGTTAATTGTAAATATATGTAAAGAGTGCAAATTTTGAGTGCCAGATTATTGTTAAGTAGTGTTATTAGTCAATATATGAGTATTGTGCATCTCTTAAAAGTTCATAGAAGAAGATGAAAATCAGATATTGTGTGTGTATATATATATATAAAGCGTGTACATATTTTAGATAAACAGTCATCTTGAAAAAGAATAAACTTATTTTGAAGAAGACTGATATGTACAATTACATAGCACAGCATCGG
The DNA here is from genome assembly GCA_014825645.1 of Pseudomyrmex dendroicus. Taxonomy (NCBI): domain Eukaryota; kingdom Metazoa; phylum Arthropoda; class Insecta; order Hymenoptera; family Formicidae; genus Pseudomyrmex; species Pseudomyrmex dendroicus. Next base: position 15,009 of record QVNZ01015163.1, read on the forward strand.
CAGATTAAAACACAAGTGTAATACAAGATCTTTGTAATAAAAAGCACAGTCTAAAAAATTAATCTTAGTTTCTGCTAATGTTATGCACATATTAAAACAGACAAAAATATTAATCTTTATAAACAAACTATGTAACACAAGGTTTCAATTCAGATTATAATATAAGGAAACACCAGTTCAGATCAAGACACTTTAAAGCTTCTTAAAAAAAATATAAATTTTTATTTGTTTCGAGATGAGCAATCAGAACAAGTTTATAGTCAACAGATTTGTTGCACACTAGATATCGTAAAAGTATAATTTACGCAAACAAACCATTCAAATAATTTAAACATCGAATCTGTAAGTAAAAGTATTTCGGAATAATGAAGATGTTATCAAGAGTAATCGAGCATTATCAAAGTATTTTCTCATAAAAATATCGTAGCGCGAATGCCATTATAGACTGTTATAGAATATCTTTATGTACAAACATTATTTATGATATTTCTGTAAGAAAGCTATATATTGACAGCTTATTAATTTTACATTCATCTATACAGTATACTACCATGCTGATGAATACAAAATTTCTGTATATTTAAATAAAATCAATCAGTAAATAAACAGAAGTTAAATTTTCCATCGTACTTATTGAAAATGTGTATAACAATTTTTCAATTTTATATTTGTACACAAATATAGATATATTAGGCGATTTTTGGCGATCGTTTGGTACATAAAATCGCCTATTGTAGCTATAGCTTGTCCTATTTCAAACTAAATTGAATCCCTTTCAGGTTGCGTTCCGAAAAAAAAAACACAGTCTACTTTAAGGCCTATCTACATAAAACGCAGATGCAAATAACAGGTCTCGCGGAATTGACGAATCACAATGATCGATTGATCAATGTGATTGGTCAATTCCGCGAGACCTGTTTTTGTGATTTTGCGTCTCATGTAGATAGATCCTTATGGAAATATATTTATATGTCTGTCCTTTGATGTTTTCAACAGCGTTTCAGCTTTGCTAATGGATGCTTTCCAGCTACGTACGCAGTGTCCGTTAGGCCTGTTCTACAATACAGTCGTAAGCTGTAAGTCGTAAGAAATTGACCAATTACAGTCGATTATTCTTCTGTAAGTTGTTTGTGAACAAGCATTAGTGTGAGAAAGAGCATATCAGTGTCTCACTTACACTACTGGACACTGTGTTACACAGTGTCGCCTGTGTACGTAGCTGGAAAGCACCTAGTATTATATGTATAGAAAACCTACTGGCCACGTTCAGCAGACACAACAGTTGCACAACGGTTGAGAGATGATCACTTGTGATAGAATTATTCCTCAAAACCTAACCTAGTTCTAAAAGTATGACTTAATGGCCGCGTTCAGCAGATCTCAGCGCTTAGTAAGCGCTTTACGCTTATTGTCTGTGATTGGTCTCTTCTTGTACATCCGTTGGAA
>QVNZ01015164.1:0-16137 GCA_014825645.1 Pseudomyrmex dendroicus
TGGTATCATTACATGGCTTAAAAATGATATGGGTGTTGCTGTAAGAACCCAAGCAAAAATTTGTAAACATGCCTTTTCTATTCTGCCACAAGTTCTAGATTATGAATGGGCTCTTATTTGCGATGCTGATGAGTATTTTGCTCTTAATCAAAACCGCTTTCCTCAATTAAGTACCTTCCTGCATTGGATTGAACGTTACAAAACCGATGCTGTTGGTATTAATTGGAAATATGTCGCGTCACAAGACCAACTTGATTATAAAACACATCACATCACAGAGCGTAATTCTTGTTATATTGCTCCAGAAATTATTGGACAGGCAAATAACCTTATCAAAAGCATGGTGCGCCCTTGCAAAATAATTAGCTATAGTAGCCATCACGGCATATGGTCTGAAAGATTTGGCATTTCTTACCGCCTGCCACAAGGTTATATTCATCGATACGCACATAATTCTTCAGGCTATAAAGATGACCCTATGTGGGCAGATTATAATCACCATGGCATCGCCACCATCGTGCATTATCATTTTAAATCTTCTAAAGAATTTCTACTTCGGCTTTATCGTGGTGATGCGCTTGATCCTTTCTCCAAAAAAAATCTCTCCCTTGCTATGATTCGCGAAGATTGGCTTGGTACTTATAATGAGCAATATGAAAAATTAGGCGATAAAATTCCAGAAAATCGCCGCTTTAATAATGAGATTTTTAAAAGCACATACCAACAGCTTTTAAAAATTCCTCATATTAAAGAAGCACTCCATCAGGTTCATCATATTAGCTCTGAAAGGATAAAAAATATTTATCACTTCATGAAAGAAAATAAAGAGCAACTAGGCAAAGAATCCCGTTCCTTTTTGGAAAAAATCACCCCTCTCTTCTAATATTTTTATAATAGCCCTTCTTTCTTGATAAGAAGGGCTATTATAAATTACTCCTAAGAAAATCTTGGATAATCTGTATATCCTTTTACGCCATGCCATGCGCCGTACCAAGTACTCATATCATCTTCTGCCAAAGGATGATTTTCTTTAAAACGCTCAACTAAATCTGGATTACTAATAAAAAACCGTCCGAAACTAATTGCATCTGCGCGCCCTTCTTTTATCGCTTCTTCTGCATCTTTCTTTGTATAATCTTGATTTAAAATAAGCGGACGTGAAAAAACTTTACGTATCTTAGGCGATAATTTGGGCTGTATTGTTGGCTTTTCAAAAACAAACGTACTTTCTTCCCCCGATTCACGCAACTCCAGCCAAGCAACGCCCATATTTTCTAACATTTTAGCAGCTGGAATAAAAAGAGATTCTGGATCACTATCAAAAGTCCCTTGAATTTCTCCATTGGGTGAAAAACGAACCCCAACATATTCAGAGCCAATTTCTTTAATAACCGCCTCTAAGATTTCACGTAAGAAGCGCAAACGATTTTCAACAGAACCACCATAAGAATCCGTACGATGATTTGCAGCATCACGCAAAAATTCATCAATAAGATAACCATTTGCCGCATGAATTTGTATGCCATCAAAGCCAGCTTCCATGGCATTACGCGCCGCTTTACCAAAATCCTGCACAATCACAGTAATTTCTTCAACAGTAAGCGCACGCGGCTGCTCATAAGGTAACTTACCATCATAAGTATGGATAGAGCCTGGGGCAGTTATAGAAGAAGGTGCAACAATCTCCTCCCCAGTATTGATGGAATGCGCCATACGCCCCATATGCCAAATTTGGCATATAATCTTTCCACCTTTAGCGTGAACGGCTTTTGTTACCTCTTTCCAGGCATCAATTTGCTTTTGATTCCAAATACCAGGAGCATAAGCCCACCCTTTTGCTTGCTGCGAAACTGCAACCGCTTCGCTTATAATCACCCCAGCAGAAGCACGCTGCGCATAATATTCCCCCATCATAAAGGTAGGAACTCCCTCGCGCGTTGCACGAGCCCGCGTTAAAGGTGCCATAATAACACGATTTTCTAGCTTAATTGCACCTAATTTTAAGGGGTCATAGAGATGCGACATTTAAAACTCCATAGTTCGATATATTTCAAACTATGGGAGGCTTGCATCTTAACGTCAAGGGGATAATAAAAAGATATGTCTGAAGATTACACACACCCCTCACATGAAAATATCACAATAGTGACGATTTTACGCGCATTAGCTGACCCTATTCGTTTAGAAATTGTACAAAAATTGTACCAAATGGGAGAAGCAAATTGCAGCACACTTTTAGGAAATCGTCCTAAATCTAGTATGTCGCATCATTTTCATATTCTAAGAAAAAGCGGTATTCTCCACACAAGAACTCAGGGTGTGCAACATTATAACACACTCCGCCTAAAAGAGTTAGAAGCTGCATTCCCTGGTCTTATGGTGGCGATTTTAGGTAAAAATCCAAAAAAATGAATCAGCTAAAAGAGAAATAAAATTATTCTTTCTTTTGATTTTCTTCAGCTAAATCAAGTTCAGCAATAAGGCGCGCTTGTTCTGGTGCCCATAACAAAATACGAGAATTTCCATTCTGAGACGATAAAGCAATCGCTAAATTCCCATCAGGGCGCGCCGTTACTGAAATAATATGCTCTTCTTGTGCTTTTTTTAGGGGCAAAGATAAGGTTGCAACTGTCCCCGCAGGCACCTCATAAGTAACATTCTGACGATGCACTTGATGATTAAAAGCACGATGGGCAACAACACCAATCAGCGCAACAACACCAATAATAATCAAAACCCCCATGATAATAACACTCACTAAAAGGGCTTTTGAATTTTCTAAACCTTTGCTCTCCTCATTCGGCTTAGAATCGTTTACATCTTTTATCATATTCGCTCCTTTTCCATCTTCTATATGAAAATAATTTTATGTCACATGAACCAGCTTCTTCCCAAGAAGCAACAAACTTCTCTCTTACCATAACAGAAAAACATATTGGGCAACGCCTCGATCGTGCCTTAGCGGAAGAGATGGAAGGGCTTTCTCGTTCACGTATCAAAACACTTATAGAAACAGGTCACCTTCAATGTAATCACATTATATGCCGTGACCCTTCCCTAACACTCCGTTTAGGTATGGAGATTACACTTATCCTCCCTCCACCAGAACCCGCAAGACCGCAAGCAGAATCTCTCCCTCTTAATATTCTCTTTGAAGATCGCGATCTCATTATTCTTGATAAGCAAGCGGGATTAGTTGTACACCCTGCCCCAGGCAATGAAACAGGAACCCTCGTAAATGCTCTGCTTGGTCATTGTGGACCAGAATTTGAAGGGATAGGTGGTGAAAAACGCCCTGGTATCGTCCATCGCCTTGATAAAGAAACCTCTGGCGTTATGGTTGTTGCTAAAACACCGCTTGCCCATCAAGCACTTTCAGATGCTTTTGCAACACGTAATTTAGAACGAAGCTATCAAGCACTCACATGGGGTGTTCTGCCTAAAGAAGGCTCTTTTGATGGCTCTATAGGGCGCGATAAACGCGACCGCAAACGCATGACGGTGGTTCAAAATGGTGGCAAACAAGCCCTTACTCATTATAAAACACTTAACATCTTTCATAATGCTGTAAGCCTCGTAGAATGTCGGCTCGCTACAGGGCGTACCCATCAAATTCGTGTACATCTTTCACATAATGGGCATCCACTTTTAGGCGATCCCGTCTATCTTAAACGCATTCCAAGAGCCGCCCTTAATCTGCCAAAAGATATAAAAGCAGTTGCTTTAGATTTTCCACGCCAAGCCTTACATGCAGCAACACTTGGCTTTCACCACCCAAGAACACAAGAATTTTTACGCTTTCATTCACCCCTTCCAGAAGATTTTTTCACACTCCTCTCTACTCTCTCTTCTTCTTAAATTTTATATACTACAGGAATTATGAACAAAAATTCATCGGATTTACTTTGCAATCTCGTTGACTTTTTTAGAAAAATCTATTAGTAATAAAGAATATCCGATGAGATAAGCGCATCATTGGAAGAATCAATCCTTTTATTGCCATTTGTGATAAAAGAATAAGGTTCCTTCATAAACCGCGCTATAAACTGCAAGATTTTTAGCATTCTTATCATATGCTTTGCTTCATGGTAAAATCTAGAAATCGCAGGCGTAAGGAGTCGTAAAGATGAAGTCTCCAACAAATATTCCTCATATTGGTCCTGAGAATAATCTCACACGTTACTTACAAGAAATTAAGCGTTTCCCGCTTTTAACAGCAGAAGAAGAGCTTTCTCTTTCACGCCGCTGGCGTCAAGAACATGATCAAAAAGCGGCACATCAACTTATTACATCGCATCTGCGTCTCGTTGCAAAAATTGCTATGAGCTATCGCGGCTATGGGCTTCCCATTAACGAACTCATCAGCGAAGGCAATATTGGCATGATGCAAGCGGTACGCCGCTTTGATCCAGAAAGAGGCTTCCGCCTTGCAACTTATGCAATGTGGTGGATACGTGCCGCTATGCAAGAATATATTCTTCATAGTTGGTCTCTTGTAAAAATGGGAACAACAGCTGCACAGAAAAAACTTTTCTTTAATCTCCGCCGCTTAAAAGGACAAATGCAAGCCTTAGATGATGGCGACCTTAAAAATGAGCAAGTAAACCATATTGCCCATACGCTTGGTGTTGCGGAACAAGATGTAATTTCTATGAATCAACGGCTCACTTCGCCCGATCATAGCCTTAATGCCCCTCTTCGCTTAGATGGGGAAGGCGAATGGCAAGATTGGCTTATTGATCATCAAGAAAATCAAGAAGAAATTCTTGCAGAAAATGAAGAAATGAGTGGGCGTAAAGCTCTGCTTTCAGAAGCTATGAAAACCCTCAATGAACGCGAGCAACATATTATTACAGAACGCCGCCTCTCAGAAGAACCAGCAACGCTTGAGGTACTTTCTCATCATTATAATGTGTCACGCGAACGTATTCGACAAATCGAAGCCCGTGCGATGGAAAAGCTTCAAAAGGCTATGGCAGAAGCGGTTGCACTTTGCCGCAGTGAACAAGGCTTTACCGTAAAAAGCTAAGGCTTCTTAAAACATCCTTTAAACACCATTAAGAAATGTCAAAAAATAAAGCCCCCCTTCATAAATGAAGGAGGGCTTTTACAAAGCTATTATTGCGCTAAAACCGCCCAATAATTAGCCTAGTCCTAGCTTTTCACCCGCTGAACGCAAAACTTCGATACCTGGAAGAACCTTGCCTTCCAACCATTCAAGAAAAGCACCACCAGCCGTAGAAACATAGCTTAATTTATCTGCAACACCAGCATGGCGCATAGCAGAAACTGTATCACCACCACCCGCAACAGTAAGAAGTTTCTTTTCTTGTGTCAGTTCTGCAGCTGCACGAGCAACATCAACAGTCGCACGGTCAAAAGGTGCAATCTCAAACGCGCCCAATGGACCATTCCATACAAGTGTTTTAAGCGATTTTAGCGCATCAATCATAAGATCAACTGTCTTAGGACCAGCATCTAAAATCATGCTCTCTGCAGGAATTGCATCAATTGCATAAACTGCACTTTCTGCACCTGGCTTAAATTCCCGTGCACAAACAGCATCAACAGGAAGAATAAGTTTACAGCCTTTTTCTTCCGCACGCTTCATAATAAGGCGTGCCGTGTCGTGCATATCTGCTTCTTGCAAAGATTTTCCAACAGCATAACCTTGCGCTGCTAGAAATGTATTTGCCATTGCGCCGCCAATAAAAAGCACATCAACGCGATCTAAAACATTCCCAATCAAATCTAACTTTGTGGAAATTTTAGACCCCCCAATAACCGCCCCAACAGGACGCTCAGGGTCTTCTAAAGCAGCTGTCAATGCTGTTAATTCTGCTTCCATCAAACGCCCGGCGAAAGACGGAAGATATTTTGCAACACCTTCGGTAGAAGCATGAGCACGATGCGCTGCTGAAAAAGCATCATCAACATAGATATCGCCATTAGCCGCCATTGCCTTGGCAAACTCAGCATCATTGGCTTCTTCACCAGCATGAAAGCGCGTATTTTCAAGAAGAAGAACATCTCCTTCCTTCATCGCACTAATTGCTGTTGCAACCTCTGCCCCAACACAATCATGCACAAAAGCAACTGGGTGAGAAAGCACTTCTGCAAGGCGTTTCCCAATAGGCTCTAAAGACATTTCTGGCACAATTTTGCCCTTTGGTCGGGCAAAATGGCTTAAAACAATAAGTTTCGCGCCTTTATCTGCAAGCTCACGAATTGTTGGCGCAACACGCTCTAAGCGCGTTGTATCCGTGATAACGCCATCATGAAAAGGAACATTTAAATCAGCACGGAGAAGTACGCGTTTACCGCGTACCTCCGCACCATCAAGCGTGCGATATGCCATGATTAGAGCTTCCCAAAAAGAGATGCTGTATCAGACATACGGTTAGAGAAGCCCCATTCATTATCGTACCATGCACAGATACGAACAAGCTTACCACCATCAACAAGAGCTGTTTGTGTTGCGTCAAATGTTGAAGAGAATTTTACGTGGTTAAAGTCAGAGCTTACTAGCGGCTCTGTATTATAACCAAGAATCCCTTTTAGACGCCCTTCAGAAGCTTCAAGAAGTGCCTGATTAACTTCATCAACTGAAGAAGGAATACGTGTTGGCACAAAATCAAGCGACACAAGAGACACATTTGGTGTTGGAACACGAATAGCTGTTCCATCTAAACGGCCTTGAAGATGTGGTAGAACAAGACCAACAGCACGTGCAGCACCCGTTGAAGTTGGGATTGTATTAACCGCAGCTGCACGTGCGCGGCGTGGGTCTTTATGCAATGTATCAATTGTACGTTGATCGCCTGTATATGAGTGAATTGTCACCATATAACCACGCTCAATACCAAATTTTTCATCTAAAACAGATGCAACAGGCGCTAAGCAATTTGTTGTACAAGATGCGTTAGAAACAATCTTCATACCTGGTTTAAGTGCGTCATTATTAACGCCATAAACGATCGTTGCATCTGCATCTTTACCAGGTGCTGAAATAAGCACATGTTTTGCACCAGCACGAAGAAGTGCTTCTGCCTTATCACGTGCAGTAAAAAGCCCCGTACATTCCATAGCAACATCAATACCCTCAAGAGGAATCTCTTCTGGGTTACGATGTGCTGTAACTTTAATAGGTCCGTATGTACGACCATCATGGGATTTAATCAGCAGATCACCATTCACAACTTCCACTTCTGCAGGGAAACGACCATGAACTGTGTCATGCTTTAAAAGATGCGCATTTGCTTCTACAGAACCAAGATCGTTAATCAAAACTGGAACAACGTCCGTACGTCCGCTCTCAATAATACCACGAAGGACAAGACGTCCAATACGTCCAAAGCCGTTAATTGCAATTTTAGTAGCCATTGGTCGGTGTCTCCAAATTGGAAATAAATAACATCTTATTCAATAGCACTCTTACAAAAGAGGGAAAGGGGGAAAGTGTTCACTTTTTCTCGAAATTAATGTGACTGCTCTGAATTTCTTTTTTCTCTTGCTTTAAATTCTTCTTCCTGTATCTAATTAAAGAGCTATGTATTTACTTCCCCTAAGAAATTCTAAAAGAAAAATTATGTCTTCTCATCATGGCAGTCTTTCTAAATTTTTCTGCTATTCTTCTTATCTTATAGCGATTTTCCTTAATTTTACTGCCTGTGCTCCACTCGATCAAAGATATTTTGATCCACAAGCTGGATTGCCTCCTCATCATTCCTTAAAAATAAAAGATACTACAAACGAAAATATTAAAAAATCTTTTATAGAAATTATCGAAGGCACCTCCGAAGAAACCTACGCGCCTGCTATCGAGTCAGCTGCAAAGATAGCACTCAAAAGAAAAGAAAATATCCTCTTTATCGTTGAAAGCCTAAGCCCCGCTGTTGCAACTCCCGAACAACAAGTTGCGCATTTAGAGGCACTCAATAAGAGCCTCCTCGTTCCCATTGTACGCCATCTTCTTGCTGCTGGAGCACAACCCATTCAAATTGATATGCGTTCTAGAATAGACCCAACCCTTCACCATGCTATCGTACGTATCAATGTCAGATAAATTATTTCCCGTTTGTGCTGTTTTCACACATAATGCTGTTAATTCTCTTACTGACTGGCTTTCTTGGCATCTTGCCCTTGGTTTCAAGAAAATCTTTATCATTGATTACGATTCTGACGATGGCACAGAAGAACTTGCTCATATCATTGCAAAAAAATACCCTATCGAATGGCATCAACCCGAAATAAATAAGGAACTTTCCCCTTCCGAAAAACGTCTTGCGCTTACACATTACTGCCTCACTCTTTTTAAGAAGATTTATGAAAAACAAACTCTTCCACAATGGTTTTGCATTCTTGATTCAGATGAATTTTTAGACCCATATCCAAATTTACAAACGATTTTACAAAAACATCATAACCAAAAAGCAATCTTCCTAAATTGGTGCTTTTACGGATCTCTTGATAAAAAATCTTCCTCTAAAAAACATCTCATCGCTGCTTGTGAATGGCGCGCTGATAAGCTCTTTTCAGACCATCAATTTGGTCGCCCGCTCTTTCAGTTTTCTGCATTGCCAGAAATTAAGAACATCACAGATCCACTTCTTCTCAATATTTCCTCTAAAAACCTTATTGCAAGCGATGGATCAAATTATACCCCCTCCTCTTCTGCCCCTATCTGGGGTGGCGGGAGAATACTCCATTATGTGCACCCTCAAAAAAATTCTCATGATTCGCTTTCCCAGATTATTTTTAAATATTATAATCGGAGTGATATTCACGATGTCACACCCCAACAAAACCTCTATAAAACGCGCGCCATTCAAAACCTCTTTTGGAAAGAATATTTAGAAAGCGGTATAGAAAAATTAAAATTATGGGCAGAAAATTACGCAGAAGACGACACAGACTTTATTCCAGATCGCGATCTACAGCTGCCAGAATACGCAGAAAGAATCGGCTTTAACTATGAGCGCATACGCCCTCAGCGCGCTCACCGCTATCTTCTTTCAGAGCAGGCGCATCCACCTTATGGCATCTCACATATTTTTATTTTACAAAACACCACAAATAACCATTTTCTTACTGCAGACACAGATCATTCAAAAGATACGTCTCCACAAAAAACAGAAGAGCAATCTCCACTTCTTGCTCTTATCCAAGAACATCATCCTAAACTTATTTCTCTTTTCTTCGAAGATAAAAAACCCTTTATTTTAGGTGATATCCCAGTTCCAAACGGGATTGCTGTTATCCGCACGCATTCTTCTCATCATAATCTCTTTACCCTTCCAGAAGAAACTGGTCATGCAGGGACACTTTTCCATGCAATTCCCTATAAAAACATATCCTTTAATACAGATATTCTTCCTCTTCCTTTAGCTGATGAAAAAGATGGCATCACTATTGATGAGCTCCTTCTTTGGCTTGAGCATCACCCACATGCAATAGCAGAAGATATTTATCGCGCCTTACGCCTTCTTAACCCACAAGCCACTCAGCTTGTGATACAAGTTATTCCCCAACTCAGTCCCTTCTTATCATAATTTTTTGTAGGCTCGCCAATAATGAACACAACAAATGACCAAAAAAGAGCAAGACAAAAAGCGGGCATAAAAGCTGCAATGCCTATTCTCATCGGCTCAATTCCCTACGCGCTTGTTCTTGGGGCACAAGCACAACAAAAAGGGCTTTCTCTTTTAGAAGTCCCTCTCCTTACTGGATTAAATTTTGCGGGCGGCTCAGAATTTGCCGCTATTGGATTATGGTCTTCTCCTCCGCCAATCCTAACAATCGCTTTCGTTACATTTCTTGTAAATAGTCGGCATATTTTAATGGGAGGTATCCTCTGCCCCTTTCTAAAAAAATACCCAACAAGGCATGTTCTTCCTTCTCTCTTTTTTATGTGTGATGAAAGTTGGGCTTTAAGCATAGAAGATATAAAAAAGCGTCAAAAAACTGAAAAAAATCCTTTCCTCTGTTTTCATTATTATTTTGGTGCTTCTCTTATTTTCTTTCTTATGTGGGTGAGCTGTACATTATTAGGTGCTATCATCGGACCTTTCCTCGGTCCAATTAACCAATATGGTTTCAATATGGCTTTTCCTGCTGTCTTTCTTGTTCTCCTTGTTAGTATGTGGGAAAGTTGGACAATAGGGCGCGCTTGGATTATCAGCCTTGTTTGCGCTGCTTCTCTTCATCTTCTTATGCCTAAAAGCGCATTTTATGTTCTAGGGGGAACAGCTGCTGGCTTAATTTTTTCCTTATTTCAAAAACCTTCTTCTCATATGTTAAAAAACGGTCATGATCCTTTATGATTCACCCTCTTAATCTCCTCACAATTTTCATTATGGCTTCTGTTACTTATATTACAAGAATTGGCGGCTTTTTACTTTTAAGACATTACACACCAACACCGCGCATTTCTGCTCTTATGAAAGCCGCTCCTGGCTGCGTTCTTATTTCAATTATCGCCCCTCATTTTGTTTCATCACATCTTGCTGATCTTCTTGCACTTTTTATAACAATTCTTGCCGCACTCAGACTTCCAATGCTTGCAACTGTCTTAATTGCGATTCTCTCTTCGGCTATTTTGCAGCATATTTTCCCTTATTAGATACTTCTTACTAAATTCATCACAATAAATAAGAGAAATCCTAAAATAATCCCCACAAGCATAAAGCGCACACGCCCAAAAGACGCATGTGGCTGCAAAGTAAAACCCGCCAAACTCTCACGCAAAGCATCCAACTCTTCTTTTCTTGCCCGCTCTTCTTCATTTTTTTGCCAAATACGCCCCGTTTCCTGGCGAAGATACTCCCCAGCTTCAGACGAACGAAAAAAAACTCGGTCAACAAGATAAGACGCAACAGCTCCTTTGCCATCTGTCACATCTGCCCCCTCTGATCGCTCTAAAATAAGAACACGATGCACTTTAAGCGTTGCTAAAGGGAAAAGAAATTCTGGGTCTTCTAAAGCGCTAATCGCTGCCTCACTTATAAGGAAAACAATAATATCCTCTTTAATATCTTGTAACGACTGACGCCATTCTTTTATATTTTTTAAAGAAAATGAAAGAATATGCAGATCGCGATGATGCCATACCCCTCCAAGCGCATGGATAAATTTTTCTTGCTGTATTTGTGAAACTTCTAAAGCCACAAGAAGAAGACTTATTGTTGTTTTTTCTGGAAAAATATAACGGATCGGCTGATAATCTCTTAAAATTGAAAGCAGCGCCGTATCACGTGCCTCAGAAATTTGTGGCACAGTCTCTTCATCTTCATAAGGGCTTATTCCAATCACCTCAAAACGAGGAACAACCACATTCCCTAAAAGCCGCGCACGTAAAACCCCTAATATTTTAACATAATCACCAAGATGCACTCCTGCTTCTTCTATCATACCCTTAGTTACTTCTAAGGAGATTTCACCCTCTCCTTCCCAATCACATAAAGAAAAAGAGAGAGCTTCATCATGAGGATGCGTTGATAATGTTGATAAACAGCCAAGTAACGTAATAGGGAAATGATTTTCCTCAAAATTTGCACAAATATCATGCAAATGTGAGGAAAAAAATTGAGTCAAACGTGACGGATTCATCGTCACAAGGGGTGTTTTTTTCTCGTTACGATTTATCCCATAAAGCGTATTCTTTGAGAAAACTTCCATCAGGAAACCCCTTTGCCACCATATTATGCCCTATATTTATACCGCCATAATGCCCCTAAAGAAATAACCAAAATTGCAAAAAGCCCTGTAAGAATTTGGCTCCGTGTCTCTGGCCGCCACAACATCGCAATCACAACAGAGGCTAAAAGAAAACATGCTGTAAGAGGTTGCCACCAGCGTGCAGCCTCAACTTTCATGCGCGCTGCAATAATCAAGAGATAATTAAACAACATCACCGTACCTGAAAGACTAAGCAAAAAGGCAAAAATATGCTCATGAGAAAAAAGCGCACTCATCAACACAAAAACGCCACCCAAAAAGCAAGTTAAAATTGCACGGCGTGGTAGATGTGTATTTTTATCAACAACAAGAAAAAGAGAAGGCGCATCACCATTTTCAGCCATCTCATAAAGGATACGAGAAGACACATAAAAATAAGAATTCAGTGACGATAAAGCAGCAGTAAAAATTACAATCCCAACAAAAAGATCAGCAAAAGGAACTCCAACCTGCTGCATCACCATTAAAAATGGTGACTTATTGGCAATCATATGATCCCAAGGGAGAAGCGCCAAAAGCAACGCCACTGAAAGAAGAAAAAAACTACAAATACGTATCGCTAAAGTCCGCGTAACACGTTTAATATTCTCATCTGGATCATCAGATTCCAAAGCGGCAACCGTTGCAATCTCACTGCCCGTCATTGAAAAGAAAATTGTTGGAATAATAGCAAAAATAGCAACCCAACCTTTTGGAAATAATCCTCCATGACCAGCAATATTTTGCCAAACAGGAACAGGTGCCGCCAAACCCAAATAACCGCGTAAAATTGCCCAAGATGCAATAACAATAAATAAGAGAATCGCGAGAATTTTTATAATTGAAAACCAATATTCAAACTCAGCATATCCCCTTACAGAAAGAAGATTAACCCCTGTCATACATAGCAATAAAAAAATTGCGATAGCCATAAATGGTAATTTAATAAAAGGTTCAAGCATTGTGCCACAAGCGACAACCTCAATGCCTAAAACGATAATCCCAAAAAGCCAATATCCCCAACCTGCAAGAAAGCCATAGCGCGGGCCTAAAACATGACGAATCTGCATCATAAAAGAGCCGCCAGATGGCACTTTTAATGTTAAATCACGAATAGAAAGATTAATAAGAAATACCAATAACCCGACCAGCATATAAGACAAAAAGACCATAGGTCCTGTTTGTAAAATCGCTGAAGACGCGCCAACAAAAAAACCTGCCCCAACAACGCCGCCAAGCGCAATCATCATAATATGCCGTGTACGTAGCGTATGAGCAAGCTGATCAGAATGCGCCATAAAACCCTCCTTTTCTATAATGATAAAAAAGTATAGCAGCTATGCGCATAGATCATGCAAGAGGATAAAGAGTAAAAATACTCCTTGTCCCCATAATTTATTTTTATCTGCTCTAACCTTCTCGAAAAAATGCCTCATAAGCCTCTTCAGAAAAACGAAGAAGAAGTTTTCCTTGCCAACGAAGCAGCGGACGGCGAATCAAAGAGGGCGAAGACACCATTAAAGAAAGTGCCTTCTCTTCTGTTAAATTTTCTTTTTGTGACTCTTCTAAACGCCGAAAAGTTGTTCCAGATTTATTAAGCAAAGAGTCCCATCCAAGCTCATCGCTCCATTCTCTTAGCATCTCCAAGGAAGGAGGCTCCTTTTTATAATCATGGAAAATAACCTCCTTATGATGGCTCTCTAACCAAGAGAGAGCCTTCTTTACTGTACTACAATTTTTAATCCCATAAATCTCTACAAAATCCTGCATAAAACACCCTTAAAAAATTTAAATCTGTGCTGCATCATCCCCTTTACGCGCAACACGATCAGGAGAGGGACCAACGGCTTCTGGCATTTCAACACGTGGAACACGTCCATAATGCCCAAAATTAATAATCCGAGCTTCTTTCAAATGAATATGACCCAGAATATCACTCTTTGCTAACCACGCTGCAAAAGCTGCCCCCATGAAAGGTCCAATAAAATAAATCCAAAGACCATTCAAATGACCATCAACCAATGCAGGCCCCAGAGAGCGCGTAAAATTTGTGCTATCTCCAGAAATCCATGCTTCAAAAGGATTTAAACAAAAAAAATAAATTCCCCCTAACCATGGTGTGAGCAGCTGAAAACGTGGATGTGCTGCAAGCCAATAAGTAAGAAAGGTTATCCCAAAAGTTGCTAATAATTCAGCTAATAAAACCTGCCAAAAAACAATTTGTTCAGCGGGATAAGTCGCAGCAAAATGCGCATCATGCGCCATTATCCCCCAAAAAGGGAGAATTTTTCCAATTTCATACACAATCAAGGTGCCACAAATTGCGCCAATCGCTTGCGCAATAAAATAACCTAGCGCATCAAGCCAACGAATTTTACCCGAAATCATAAAAGCAAGCGTATTTGATGGGTTTAAATGCGCCCCACTCACTTTTCCAAAACGCGTTGATGCTGCAACCGTTCCCGAAAGACCAAAAAACAACCCACAAAGCGCAATTTGCAGCGCGGGATACTGTTTTAACCACCCCCCTATAGGAGAATGAGATGCTGTTAAAATAATTACCGCGCTCACACCTAAAATCATCAAGCAGGCTGTAGCCATAGCTTCACAAATATAAAGCTTCCAATGAAAAGGGTTATTAGAATGTGGCGCACCCGCTAAAGGGCGATCATGTAGTTCTTGATGTGTAAAATGAATATGCGGAAATTTAATATGTGGGAATCTGACATGACGAGAATGATGATGTTTTGACGTTTCCTCTGCCATAAAATTATCCTCTACTAAAACATGATTAAGAAACTAAACATAAATACAAGGTCTTTATGAGACCAGCTCTTCACATTGACGATAAGAAATTCTATCACGAAAGAGAAAAAGCACATAATAATCCAAAGCACGCCTCTGATTACGGGCTGTTTTTGTATAAAAAGGATAAATTTCATACGGTCCTTGAAACCTCCCTTCTCCCTTTATTGGCAAAACATCACAAGAGGTTATGATTTTTTCAGGAGTGGCTTCAGAACGCAAAAGCGTCTTTACACGAAAAAGAGGAAGATAAAGCCCTTCATCTTTAAACGAACGATGCACATGCCAAAGATTATGACGAAATTTCTTCAGGCGATCTGGTAAAATAAAAATAATTGATTTTTCAATAAAACCTTTGGAAAAATGCTCAGGACGATAATAGAGCATATCCTCTGACATATTACAAAAATGGGGATAATCTTGAATAATCATTTCCTTATTCTACATAATTTTCTCTTAATAAGCAAAATAGCAACGCTCTTAAACTATAATGTTAAAATAACCTCCCCTGCTCCAAAGATGGTGCTTTTTCACTAACTGGAATTTTTCTACCAAGGCGCTCTTCCAAAAATTCTATAATATAATGAATTGTTGTCCCAATCTTATCTTCATCTTTCAAAAGTGCCTCTGCAACATCATGGGTTTTCTCTAAAAGATTCATATTCTCACGATTTTCTGTTATATTCTCTATTAATAAATGAGCAGTCTTTACAGCATCTTCACGATAACCATCAAAATCACAAAAACATAATTTCTCTTTTTTTATCTTCCCAACGGTCACGATCTATCATAATCGCAGCGTGATCATAGCCTTTTTTAAATGTTGGAATATTAGAATATTTCTCTAAATTTGTAGAAGAAATAACATCTTCAATCGCCTTATAAACATGGTTAGGTGCCGAGTTATTACGTGGAACATTAATCACTTCAAAACGCCTCGTCCCTGTGAGCTGTGCTAAGCAGTTACCAATACCCTCTAAGTAAGAAACTTCTGTCTTTTCTCCCTCTGCAGCAACATATAATCTACTTCATAATTTTCATTTTCTGGTGTTTTCATCTCTAATAAAGAAAAAAGTTCCGCACTTCCCTCTTTGTAACGTTTTTGAACAAACCAAATCTCATCTTTACGCAACAAATCACATCCCATTAAATATGGCTGATGCGTTGTAAAGATAATTTGTGTCTTCTTTTTTTTAAAAACATTCTGAAGAAGATTTCTTGCTAATAATGGGTGTAATGAACGATCTAATTCATCAATAACAAAAAGACATTCTTGATCATCATCTAATGCTAAAGGCAATAAATTTAAGAAACGCTGTGTGCCTTCTGACTCCTCTTTAATAGAAAATTCAATTTCTTGACCATTCTTATCTTCTCTCACAAAAATAAATGTTTCATAATAAATATTACCTTCATCATCACGAGAATATTCTCCTACCCCCTTAGCCAAGGGATCGCCCACACGTGGTATAAGCGATAAAATTTTCTCAATCCGTGGGTCTGGCGATTTATCTATCTCTTTTGTTATTTTAATTCTTTTAACACCAATATAGATTTCTTGAATTTTTTTATTAATAGCTCCCTCATGCTCTCTAAAGAAATTTATTAAATTATTAT
>QVNZ01015165.1:0-17907 GCA_014825645.1 Pseudomyrmex dendroicus
CATTCTTTTAGAAAATTAAGTTATATATGCATTAAAATCTTAACTTATTTCTCACACGCAAATGTTAAAACAATTATATAATTATATAAAAAAAAAAAAAAATTCACAATTAAAAATAACTTTTTTAAAATACCGTTTTCTATAAATAAATAAAACATAAACTTCCAGGTAATGGTTATATATTATACTAATAACACAAGTCTTGTGTTCAACGAACCATTTTGTTTTATGTATGAGCAGTGATATAATTGCTGGTGATCGTGGAGAAATGTGTGCGTGCGCGTGCGTGTGTATGTGTGCAGACATTACTACCTATACTTAAGTTTTGCAATAAATATTGTCAGAAGATTTAGATTCATTTGGGAATCATATTTTTATAGCATTTTTTTGACTAATTTTTTCTGTTTATCATTAATTTATTTTTCAAACGTGTGACAACGCACGCTCGCCGTCCAGAAAGCAAAACAAAGTAGAAACGTACCTCTTCCACGCGCAGTTCCAGATATGCTAAGTGTTAATCGCAATCACCATACACTAAAACACTACGTACATAATACGTAACACCCGAAATTGTGCGCCGAAACAAAAGAACTTTCCGCTCCGCGAGATTCGCGCCGAAATGACGTAGCTAAACAAAAAAAACACGGCACAGCGAGAGTGTTTTACGCTGTCTCGGATCAAGTCTTTTCGATTTTTCTGATCTCAGTTCTCTGTGTCGACTTTTCAGATGTCGACAAGGAGGAACTCTTCTGCCGCTCGAAGAAAATACCTCAACGCGAACACCACGACGGATTGAGACCGACTAACCGGCTTTCCGCGTCGGGGCACACGCGAAACCGAGGCCTCCACTATTTGCCGCGGCCCCTTTAAAC
Organism: Pseudomyrmex dendroicus; assembly: GCA_014825645.1. NCBI lineage: Eukaryota > Metazoa > Arthropoda > Insecta > Hymenoptera > Formicidae > Pseudomyrmex > Pseudomyrmex dendroicus. Next base: position 873 of record QVNZ01015165.1, read on the forward strand.
TCACATCTCCGTCAGGGTCTCCGTCAGGGGAACCGGCCAGGTAAGTTACACAAACTCGGGAAGCGTGCGGATTGGTCGGGGGCGTACAATTGGTGCGAGATATCAGGATACGCGCGAAGCACGCGGGAATATTTAGAATATTCTATTGTATCCGTGAATATATAAGCGCCAACTATTCAGATATATTGCTGAGAATAACCGTAATTCTGCTTTAAAAACTCTTACATATATGTTCAGTAATGAATATTAAATGTCTCAGTGAATAATTAAATGTCCCAGTGAAACAGTGTGCTATTGGCTGGACATTTATTAAAGAAATAATTAAAACAAAGTATTTTCATGTGTAAAGTTCAAAACTAATATTTAAAAACATTTTTAAAAATACTAAAAAAATATTAAAAATTGTTATGTTTAATATTTACATATCTGATAATTATTTTCTTAATAAATGTCCGGTCATATTGATTCATATCCGGTCGTCGAGACGTTGCATAGTACAATTTACCAAAGAAATAAACGCATAGTTGCGACTAATTGTTTGTTCATTACACACGCATACACAGGGAGAGATCGTGTGTGTGCATATTAAAAATAGTTTTACTTTTCAAGGCGCATTTAACAGTATTATTAAAATAGCCTCGAGTAGATGCGAGGGAGAAAAATAGGGAACGCGACGCGACGGCGTGAAACGTTCTTGAAACCGGTCGCTTTAATAGAGTCGTAAAGCGACTTGATACAGGGATGTGTATAGTGACACTAATCATCGCAAACATCCTTATTGTCCGGTTACGCTTCTCGAATCGTTGTTCTTACACACGGAAGTATGAGGAACTGTGGGTTTAATCTTGAAAAGAGCTCATATTAAAACGTGGATGATTAAACCGCATCACCCTACTCTACTACACTCTCATTCCCGCAACCCGGCGTTATAAAAAGGAACACCTGGCAAAAAGCTCGATATAAAAAAATTAAATTAATGTTCAAACCGTGATTTTCAGAAATTTTCGTAACACATCGCAAAGGCTTCAAGTTAACGATTAAAAAATCCGGTCGCTCTCCAAATCTCGTAATAAGTATTGCTTTTGCGAACAGAAATTTTTGCGCTGTTAGATTTCACGTTAAAATCGAGAACATTGTTCGTCTTTTCCTTTGGTCCTTTGTACCTACTCGTTTCAACGACTAAACTGTCAAATACAGGTAAAGTGAGTCGCTACTCCGCCCACTTATGTGTGTGTGTGTTCTCTTACATGTCCATGTAAGAGAACTCGTGATTAAGGCATGAACGATAATACGCAAATGCCCTCAAGGGGGTCATTTGCATTCTTCTCTCGTTTCGTAAGAAAGAGTAAGAAATAGAAGAGAGGCGGGCACAGGAAAATGAGGAAGCGCGGTGAGGAGCCGGACGATGACGATGAGAAATATCTAAATTAACGTGAACGGGGGGAGGAACGTGGCACATGTAAGATTAAGTCTAGCTCGTCTAACACGACCGTCCCGACATGATGCATCGCGCTGCCTTATGCGAAATAAACGATTCGACGTCATGCATAGAAAGCGCGCTCGTAAGATGTTTTCCCGTTCAATGCGGCTCAAGATACGTGAGAGAAGGAAGGAAAAAAGATTTACAAAATCTAAAACAATCTTGCTGCAAATATTACAGCAATGTGAGAAGTAATAGCTATATCCTGATAAAATAAAATAAAAAACACGTCACTTTTAAATTTAATTTCTCATGCACATCGATGATCTTCGATTTCAAATTCAATTTTAATGTTTGTTGAAAAAAATTATATTATATTATTAGTTACAAAAAAAATTAGCCGATTATTTATTACATAAGATCAAATTCTGAGACTAGTATCAACTACTAGTTTATGCTCTATATTTTTTTATAGTTACAAATACGTGCACGTGTGTACACATTACTTATTTTACGTCGCCATGTTACGTCGTCCTATTCGTTATGTTTTATCGTGTTTTTAGTCGTAAAAAAGAAAAGAGTATATTTCTTTGCGACGGAGCTTATGTTTCCTTAATAAACACACGTACGGCGTAAAAGTTTAGCGCAGGATCTTTTAATTTCGCGCGAGGTCTCTGCAATTTAGTTTTCGCTGTTGAAGCGATTTTATTAATTATACATTCGCCCGAGTAGAGACAGCTCTCGAAAAAGCGCCAAAACTCGAGATTAATTCATTAATTAAGTCTAATGGAATTTCATTAATTCTGCACAACGTGTAACTCCGCGCAATAACATAACTCTGTGCACTTTTCGCGGCAAAACTTCGCACGCAAACTGTGTGGCACAATCGCGCCCTCCCCCCCCCTTCCCCCCAAGTAATTTGATAATGCATCTGTATACGTTCTTATTCGCAAATGGACAACGTTTATCATGTATATATAATGTCTCGTACATCGAGAACGTAACAATGCGTACTCCACCGACACGCTAATTCGCTTGATGGATGAGAAATGTTTCAATGTGGCTGACAAGATTTTTTTTATACATGACAGTTTACGAACGAGCAACGTGTAATAATACATGTGTGCTGTTGTTAACAAAAATTCAAGCACATTATTTTAAAAGTTTTATCACGCGACTGTGTGTTATTTTGTTTCATATTAGAAGTTCAGCACACAATGTGGTTTTTCTCTCGAGTAACGTGACACATGAGCAGTTTCGCGAATGAAGACCGCAGATTCGACAACTTTTCTATCTCTCTCTTTTTTTTTTGGCGGTTCTGTCGCATGCGGAATAAACATGTTGGAGCAAAGTCGCGAAACATTCTTGACGTAAAAGTCGATAGTGTGACAGATAACTACTACGACGAGATTGTAAAAAATATACATATACTATGTGCAGTTCGCGTATATCTTACGAGTCGATATTTTCTCGAAATACTTCGCGTTCTGATTGTTTACTCGGAGAAATAACCGCATTGCCGATAAAAGTCTGGAGGAAACATTACAGCGAGTCGGTTTTCATTCAGAGTTTTGTATACATTTTTATAAAGTTTGGACGAAGTTCGGAACTGACTGTAACTATTGCAGTTGCGATGAAATTAATACAACTGTAAAACTGAGATAAAAAAAATGTTTTTTCTGAGGCGAACGAAAATTTTATAGAAATAAGCAGCAAATCGTTTGTTAGTCAATAAATTTAAATTATCAGAACGGAAGCAACGAGGACCCTGTTTCGCCACAGGTCCCATCATGAGCACCAATCGGCCCTGGCTCCCTCTACGTCATCACCCCACCCTGACAGAGCTAGCTGTGTCGGGGCGCCTACTGTGCGGCAACCCCCCGGCGTTCAGTGGCTGCGCTTCTTCCGTATCAGGCGTTACGCGCGCCTTTTTTATCCGGATCCGTGTGTGGTGTCATGGTGTGTGCACTCTTGATAAAAAACATATCCCGCGAGTTCTTACGCAGCAAAGACGATCGAAACACATCGTGTTCGAGCGTCGCGTTATCGCGCGGCATGAGCGTTTTTCTTTCCGCGTGACGTGCGTTTACGTGCAGCAACTACTCCAATAATTTCTCTACATTTTCATCTTTCTCAAATAGCACAGTTCGTGTCAAGTTTCGTCTTTTGGTGATACATACTGGATATATATTTTCACGTATTCAACAGCGATCGAGAAATAAAAAATTTCGCAGTAGTGCATTGGGACTGTTGAGGCGTGCATCTAGTACGTATCTTGTGTATATAAATTTTAATTTTCTATCATACCAATGGAGTATACGGAATGGTATGTCAAATTACGATCAAGTTATTAAGGAACACATGACACGGAGTTGGCATGTAATCGAATTGTAAGAAACACATGAACAATACAGATATAGCTTCCGCAGAGCAAGCTATAACACAATCAAAATACTGCCTATATTTCATCTATCAATTGAATCTTCTTTGCGCGGAGAATATACTTAAATGAACATGTACTTCTGAAATTAATAGAGTAATCTATTCGCGGATATTGGAAATTGCAACTCAATCATAATCGTTACCTTTAACATTCAGATAAGTAGCTCCGAGTAGTAGGTTTTTGTTAAATCGTAGAAGATAAATTTCTTAAAACGTCAAATTCTCTTAATCCTCGACTCAAATCTGTGTATTTTGGCCTCTCTGAGAATCAATACGATTTTATCTTAATTATTGTATATAATTAGCAATTTAATTAAGACGCGTCAAAAGAAAACTTCGTTCGTTTAAATTACAAACATTACTTTGGAATAATTTTAAAACTTGTCAAATTTAAAAACTTGTTAAACAAAACAAAACTGTCTCTCTTACAAAATTACTGCTAATAAAAACTTCTTTGTTTTCTTTGAATATACACTGTGACACCGTCACTACACTTTACGATATATATCAGTCGCACGCGAAACGTAAGATTGATAATCTTATTCTTACAACGCTACAAAGAGAGAAAGAGAGAGAGAAAAGTTTCTTGTATCTTTTTTTTTTTTTCATTCGCAAAAAAAAACGGATATTCGGAAACCAGAAACGCGATTTTTCATCCCGGCACAATTGCGTCTGAAACGTTTTATTGCTCGCCAGAAAAAAATTTTTACGACAGGACACGGTAAAACAATACGCGATGCGAAATATCCGAACGAATTCACTGACCTGTATTTCCAGATCGGAAGATATTCACAATGATTGAGTGTGTGATTGAGAAAAACTACTACGATCTGGTTGACGTGCTCGCCTTTGAATCATTTAATATTTGCGTTTTTTCTCATAGTCTCCCTCTGCGCATTTCTCTCTCGGTGGAATCTCGGTTAGCAAGATCAAAGGAGGACCATTTTCTATCGGGATTTTCGTCACACCGAAGATAAACTTCCGCACTCCGTTGCGACCTCCACTTTAAATCGAGTTTCATAGAATAGCCAATCTTAGCTTCGTGTGTAGAATATCACAATGTGTCTTGGAGTATATTTGAGATTTAAGCTTTTCTTTTTTTAATATCTGTAATATAATATGTGTCCGTCGTAAAAATGATCGCATCTTTGGTTTATTAAAAGATTGCTGCGTTTTATGTGAAGGTGCTTTTCGTTTGGTATGTTTATGACATATTCTCACGAGTGTGTATTTTAATAATAACGTGTTATATAAATAAAATAAAGAAAAAGAAGGTTTCAAATTTGTAAATTTAGCTACCTTCTTAATTTTGTTCTTTCTCTCTCTTTCTCATATGCACAAAATTTTTGAAGGTAAAAATTCGGAAGTCAACAGGCGAAAATCAAAATCAAAAATCGTGTTTGCACAGTTTCCCGCGAACGTATCGACGCTTTTATAGTACACATTTTCCATAATGCGTTAGCCATTTGTCAGAACTCGCACTTAGCACATGTCTCGGAAGAGATATTGATTGTCATTTACTTAAATTAAAATATTTTTTTTATTCTTGACCGATAAGAGAAATCAAACATGACTGCTTATCTATAATATCGCGATTGAAACAAAGCGTTTCTCATTTCTTTGTTTTTCTAAAAATTCACAAATTATTAACAACAAAGCGTGAGAAATAGTCGTGATTAAATACGCACAGCGGAATAAAAATATCCTTGATGTATAAATCACTCTTTTTTTTCCTTCTCTGCCAAGATAAGTGCAGTTGCTTCGATGGTGTCTAATTGAAAGCACATCTCCGGCGCGCGAACGCACGAGAGCTGGCATTTCCGATTTATTACATCTCAATTTGTATCGGTATCTCTACCGAAGGATGCTTTAACCATTTATGTGATCACCGTGCGATGAACGAAGCGCGCCATTTAATTGAACACGCTTCTGCGAAATTGCCACGAGATCGCATAAATGGCATTTGCGCGCTAGATATCCATGAATATCGCGCGATATCCCCGAACTGCACTCGGGGGTTACAGAAATCTGAAAACGGGGCGCGAATTGTTACATAAGCTGTCTTGAGGGATAACAGAACTATATTCGGTCATTCAGCTTCATGACAATTAGAACGAACATTTCGCGCTTCTTTCTTCTCATCACAATCGCACATTTTTTTTTTTTTTGTTTTTTTTTTTATATTCTCTATCATATCACAAGGTGAACTGCCAAGGTGACTTAATAATATCACCTCGATCGATTACATTACAAATTGATTAAGTATATCAAATCAAGTCCTAATAGTTTTTGCAACATTATTGTGTTAGCGGAATCAGATCGATAATAGGAAAAGTGATACGCCTACATTGTATAACCGCGCGTCATTAAATATGGCATTGACATACCAATGATCAAAGGCTTCTTCGGTGTACTTTCTTTTTTCTTTTCTTTTTTTTCTTTTTTTTTTAATAAAAAAAAAAAAATAGAAGTACAAAAGAACGAGAGAAGTTCAACGATGATTAATTTTTTGTACGATGTTGCAAATAACACCACGCGTTTCCAAATATTTGCTCTCACAACGGACGCGTCGACAATAACCCGGAGGTTAAAAAAGAAGTACGTACGTTTTTCGTAATTGCGTTAATTATATAACATCGATACATAATCTTAGACGTGCGTCTATATTTGAGACGATAAGTGCACACTTATGTTTCATACGATTTGAGGATGTTTAATCAACGTCGCAACAGATTCATCCACGCGTGGCGATATTTGATCATCTTTAAACATAGACTTGAGATGTTCCTAAATCTGGGCAACACGTGTGCTATTGTTTGCACAGTTGCGGACGCAGTTCTCGACATTATCGCGCTTGACACAGTCCATTGGATCGAATACAGAAATTCTTCATCAACCGAACTTACTAAATTACTGTGTCTTTTTAGCTTGTATTTTGATAGCTTGTTTAAATATTTTTTTTAAATTTGAACATTATTTTATAAAACTTAATACAGAAGAGAGAGAGAGGGGCTCACGTCTGTCCTTCACGACTAAAAAAATAATATTACCCCAGCAACAACCAAGCGAACTCAGGGTCATTATTGACCCACAGAGCGCAGGTTCTACCTTTTGCAACAAAAATGTATTGAATTTTTTAACGTGGTTTTAATTGGAGAATCAAAAATGACCCTGACTTCGCTCGTGGCGTATAGAATTAAATAATATAATAAAACATCGAAGCGCGTTCTTTGAAACGTGTAAAGCACTCAACGGGAAAAAGTCAAAATCAACCAATTACGCTTTGCGAGTTTTATTGCGCATATTTTTTTATTCTGCGCAAAAATATAATATTTAAAAAAATCTCCGGATTCATTTTCAATGCGCGTTTTTACGCATCGTTCCATTTTGCCGGCTTTTTCTTTTTATATCGCGTGTCTGCGCGGTAATATATTGAAGCCGTGCAAAATACTTTGACCTGTTTCGTGAGAGTGAGTTATATATGTACGCGTTGTATGTATATTTACCATATATACGTAGGTATTGTTTTGTATATATAAGGGCGGGGAGGAAAAGTTTCTACTTGCTCTCGTGCAACAAAAACAAAAAAGTAATTGCCACGCGCGTGGAGAAACGGAAATTGCAAAATATGGCGGAGCTCTTCTCCATTATTCAAAAACATGGTTTGAATTTTAGATGAATGTTTAACGCAATTTAGAGTTTTCGTTCATTTGCGGGTATTATTTCTGATTTTATCGTCTAAAGTGAACATGCGAGAAGCAGACAATTTCTCTTCTAAATGATATTTGTGCGCAAAACACATCTGACTTTGACGGCCACAGAACCGTAAAAGAGATCTCGGAGAGCTGTAACATTGACATTGCAACTCGCAATCTTATTGTTAGCGTCAGTTAAATGTTCTGATTTTTTTTTATGTCTCATTGCTGTGGTCTTGTTTCTCTCTTTCTCTTTCTCTCTCGAGATGTGCGGGTAATGCAACGTAACATTAAATTTAAATAATATCTAATGTATAATTAATATGTGCAACATACAATTAATGTGTAATATAACATATATATTGAGATACAATATTTTTATAATAAAAAATAAAATTTTTGTACATCGAACCAATAAAAAAAAAGTTAGTGAGGTTTCATTGAAAAGCTGTGCATAAATAATGCAATTCATTTATTCGAACTTGCGTTCATTACAATCTGTTGACGGTGTCTGTATGAAGTAATGCTAACAACCTTAAATGTGTTTCCTTTTCGGTTTCCTTATTTGCATAATTCCTCGACGTTTGCTTACCGATTGCATTCACGTTGGAATTAGCACCCTAAGGCTCATTAGACCCGAGTAGGAAACGTAGGTTACTGTGTGTGTAATAATATTAGCATAATTGATCGTTTACTTTAAATTCAAAAGATCGCGTTCGCGTCGAAATGACTGACGGATTTTAGCTCGTAGATCACGTGGATTTCGTTCGTGCGATAAATTGCACGTGTCAAATTTAAAACGAATCAAATAACAAATAATCTTTTTTGCTATTTCTCACGCGCTTTTCCCCGTCATGTCATATTCTATCCAATAAACTCGAATTTGATACGATGACAATCTCTTTCCCGTTCGACAAACCAAAAGATAAAACGCGTATCGATCATCATTCTGGTTATCTGTTATCTCTATCTCTCGTGTCATATAAGAGTTTCTCGAAAAAGAAAAAAAAACAGATTCTTCTGAAAACCGCTCGGATGTGTTCATCTTGTGTGCTCGTTTCATTCAGGATTAATCCGCGCGCGATGCATTTCCACGACATTTCGTCGCGATCGATAGTATCGATTCGAGCTACAGGAAAAGGGTCGCGCGCATTGTATGTGTATGTGTAACGACGACGACGACGACGGCGACGGCGACGACGACGACGACGACGGGTTGTGCGCACTGCGTACTTATGTACCGGGGAATGTATGTACATATGAATATGACCTCGTGTATCGCGCGCGATGCGATGTATCTGCATGTCACGCCGGCATGCGACAACTAGGACGATGTTATGTCAGATTGCAGCATTAAACCGTCTTTCCGACGGTCTGACAGGAGCACGCCGATTTAAGCCGTATGCGTCATTTTGCCATAAACCGTAATTATTTCGCGAAAGCATGCGGACAGCTCGCCGGATATACACATAGTTTTTGATGTCATCGACAAAACTAATAATTTTGTCGCACGTTGCGTTGTAGCATTTTTGCATTGTTTATTAATCGCGAGTTGGAAACTCCCATGACAAACAAATCCAAAAACGAAGATTGAACAAGAACATTGATGGACTCTCTGCTCAATATTTCAAGTGACTGCGCATACGTGATGTTTGTTTAACACGACAAATAATGTTGAGTTTTCGACAAATATTGCGATAAACGCGCAATATCAACGAATGTGAGAAAGGTTAAAAGATATATTTTTAGCGCAATAACAAGCAAAGAAAGTAGTTTTACATTTTATTCCATTCCTCTCTTTTTCTTGCTCCATTTATGCCGGAAAAGTGATTTTTGTACAAAAAATGAGAAAAAACATTCTCTCTTCTTATTGTTTCTGTTATTTATCTTGTGTAAAAATCACATACGAATATAGAAAAAAGATAAACTAATAAATATGTATACATAAAAATCTAAAATTATAAAACCGTCTATTCGCAGAAATCCAATTTACTTCGCGTTCATTGTCACGAAAAATTTCGCGATCTATAAATAAAGATTTCTATCGGAGTTTGCGTAGCTGTCAATAATACTTTTCGAGTTCCGTTTAATCTCAAGGAAAGCTTTCGATATGTCTTACTTAGACGTAGCTTTTAGCAGAAATGTTTTCTGTAATATTCTCACAGTTTGAAGTTCGGAAAACTCGATAAACTTATTTAATTAATTAATTGAATTGGGAAGACAATCGAATCTTCTTCTCGCGTGGGATTTCGATAAATAATACATATTTGTTATCAAGGAAACTACCTTTCGAGGAAAAACTCTGTGTGTCTTTTTTAATTTATAATTTAAATTTAATTAATTAATTCATTTATTCATAAATTTGTTTTTACGCATGAATAATTTATTAAATGTTTGCAAGATAAATATTTAAACGAATTTTTCGCAGGAATAACACATCAAGTCGTTCAGAACTAATTCGATCCCGATTTTTTATGTTAACACTCCATTAAACTCGGAAATGGAGACAGTTAAAACCAACGGAAGTCGTTTCGTCAGTTACAGAGAGTTATTGGGCTCTTTAAAAGGAAGCGGGGAAACTCTAATCTAAGAAGATCAGAACTATGAAAATTTACTGTCGATGCTAAATCCTTCTCGCATGAACCCTCGGTGAACTGCAACCTTGACTGAATTCATACCGACGACAATGGTTTTGCGCCACTTAGGAAACAATTCGCGCATGTGTGTCGCGTCTACATAAGATAGACTGTAGTTGCATTATTAGCAAGAAAATATAGATAGTCAACTGATACGCTTGTGAAATTTTCGCGAAAGTGGACTACTCGTATATTTTTTCTCTTTCTCTTTCTCTATAAAATACTCAATAACGTAAGAGAATTTTCTTGTATATATCCCGGTTTACAACTAATATAACCCCTGCTGGTCATCATCGTTCCGCGCTAACAACTTTGAACTAGAACCCGACTGAAACTTGCAAGTAACAGTGGACTCTATCGCGGACACGTTCGATTTAGGTCTAGCAGGTAGAATTACCTCCGTGAAGCAGAGACCATTATTTAACGTTACTCCGACTCGGTTATTTACTTATCAAGGCCTCGCCGTGAGTGAGAGAGTTTGTTGCCCAGTTTCCACGTACGTCGCACTTTGTATCGTCATATTTACGAGATATCTTGTTAATTAATTTTCTTTCGAAACGGTTGTGCGTCTTATATTTCACTTGCATTATTTAAAAATTTCTTATTAACTCTTTCTTCTTTGCTGACGTATTGCAATAGTCTTGCAATAGTTCAGTGTTGCGATAGTCTCGCAATAGTTTTCAGTTTTGGTGTGACATTTATCTAAAATTGATACGCGCGACTGTCACGTCTTCACCTTTAAAGGACTGTAAACGGATAGATCGTATATGTCAGACAGCACACTCGCTTCGCTCGATGACCAAATACAGCCCAATAGCCGTACATCTAACACAATACGTCTAACACACGTTGTTTACATATTTGCGTGGCACTGGGTACCATGTTTGACGTATAATCATTTCCGAGATCCAAACGAAAACATTCGATTGCCCACGGTTTGCTATTATCGGAATTACCCGCATTTGAGTTCGGTGTGACGCACATTCACGGCGGGGACATTTAAAAATCCGCATAACCGATATTGTTAACTGCATTGCGATACACGTGAATTTCCAATAATTCCGATAATGCTGTTAATTTGTTAATCACCTTATTGATATTGTTGGAGAAGCTTGCTTTCTCTCTTTTATGTCATTACTAAGAAGTAACATAATGTATATATATCACGAAAAAAAATAATACAGCGCTTATGTCTGTTATTGGATGACCTTGTTCTACATCATTTAATGTCAATCACTTTGACATATCACGACCCCATTGGGGGGATAAATTTTCTTTGCGATTGATATCTGCTAAAATCGGTCAGAAACATTTTTCATGGGATATTGTATAGTTTTTTGGTCGCGCGAAACGTATAAAAGATTGTCGCAAATGTCTGTCGTTCTTTTAATATTGCGCTGAAATTTACGTACTTATGTCGCATACTTATTGATCAAGACAAGATACGCGTTAATTGTGTTCAGAAAGCATCGATAAAAAGATGATTGCGATTTTCTTTTTTAATTGCAAAAACTTTTATATTTTTGCTCGCGTAGATATCTCGAGAAGTAGCAAAAATGTGCGTAGCCAGAGAACAGTTGTGTTGTACGTGTATAGAATTATATAGTATAAGTGAGCAGTTTTATGTTTCGCGTAATTTAATTTTCTCGGCTATCGTGTGCATAATACAAGAAATTTTATGCTCGGTAAAATCTCAGAGGGCAAAGATGGGAAGAAGCTCGGCTTTTCATTCGGCGGATAAGAGGGTAGATCTCTTAAGTTTACTGTCAAGTGCCATTGGCTGGCAAGAAAAAAGTGAAAGAGCACTTTTCCCCTACACGATTATTATTATACCTGTAAAAGGGATTTCCAAGTGGATATTAAGACAAGGCAAGTCTCAATACACAAGTTTTTTATTTTGCCTAAGTACTCTTAGAAAAATTAAGTTCTATCTTATGTTTCAAGATACATAGACCGGTTATAATCGAATCGTAGTAATTTCCAAGTTATTGTATTACTTATATTTATTTATTTGATACTATTTTTCTGCGTGTAATTCCGTAAAGACACATCTCGTTTACTTCGAATTTAACGAATTCGAGAAGAGCTTTATTTTCAACGGTGGTTATTTATTTTCGTGTATCTTACACAGAGATATCGATAACCGACTGAAACAGGATAACTTTGTATATGATTTCAGAAAGAGAAGCGAAGTTTTATTCTGGAATATAAAGGAGAAAAATTATTTTTACATTTCACTTTTTTTAAAATCATGACGTTTTGCCTTCATTGCCTTTCCCTGCTTCTTCAGACCCCGTTTTTTAATGTTTCTTCTTAATGCTTTGAAGTTAACACTGTTTGTCACCGTGTGTTTGAAGGATAGAGAATACGTATTTTAATGCACACAAAGAGAAAGTGAGAAAAATGATATATCTTTTCTTTGACTCTGTTTTAATTAAGTAAGAGCTTCTTTTCCATTTTGACCGACACATCTTCTCTGCATTTAATAAACAACTCCTCTCAGCCATTACGAAATGACGTAATTGTGATTATCCCACGCGGCGGCTTTTAATAATGCGCGGAGTCATGGATTGCGCGGAGTCTGTAAATTATGTTCAAATTGGAGAACCGCACATGTGGCGCATTAACATATTCTGGAACTCGCTAAATGCGCGTATTACACAAGTGTTTAACTCGCAAGACGTCAATTATTACTAACAGAGTTTTCTCTTGACGCGTGCACGGAGGAGGCAAATATATTTTTCTGCTGTCAGTTCGAAGTGACATTCAGAAATAAAACTTCGTTATTTACCTTCAATTATTTTTACATGATTTTATTACTGCAATATCTGTGCAATTGTTGTTACATAAATTTATTTAATTATATTATCAATTGAATATGTTATACCGTTTTGCAACCCTTGTGTGAAATATGTTGTTGTTAAAACGCATGAATAAATCTCGGTTGTATCAAATCTCTTCTCACATCAAGAGGCGAATTCAAAACGTGTCCAATTGACGGTAATGCGAAAACTGAGAGGTCCAAGAGAAGCAACGAGTTTCGGGTGCTATTTTGAGGCGTAAATTTCAGCTATGTATGATATTTCCATCTTTTTGTCCGCGAGTGGCGATCTCTCTCTCTCGCCCTCTCTCTTCCATCCATTCTTCTTTAGTTACCTTTGTAAGTAAAATAAGCTTTGCCATGCATGCAAAAACCGACGATGGTGGCGTGCGAAAGAATGTTCCTGCAATTTTTCTTACAGGAAGAGAATATTCTGAGGCCGTCCCACACTCGATATTTCTCCGGAGACTTATTTTCCCCAGCATCTCTCTCATCGTTACGTTCTTCCTTATCTTGTACGTCGAAAGATGTTACACGTACACACCTTTAACCTTCTTTTTTTTTTTCAAGGAATTAAATCTTTTTTTTGTTTTTGTTATCCAAGCACTATCTTTTTAATTAAGGATCTTAACTGCCGCCGGAATACTGTTGCCGTGTTTGTTAGAAATTGCATCTCGCGCGAGTGGAAATCAACCGCAATGTGCGCGCACGCAATTAATTTGTGCGCATTCTTTCGGCCGCGAAACCGAGACGAGTAGCAACGCGTGCGCTAACACGTGTCGTAACTATATGCATCACGCACGCACATTATTGATTCGATGTTCGTTATTACGGTTTGGAGGGAGAGAGAGGTGTGAGGGTTACCGATAAAATCTCATAACGCTGTGTCATTACCGGTATTTTGACGGTGCTACTATTGAAAAAACTTCATAGCCGCTGATGTAAATGCAAAATCACTGAAAATTGGCGTAAACAACGCGGCGAATTTTGTTCACGCATGTAGTGGCAAAAAAACGCCTAATGCCGATGGAATATAACAGTGACATCTAACATTGTGTAGTCGGGACAACCTAACCCGTCGGCCCATCGATCGTTAGACACATGCAAATGTCAGTGACAAAAATAGACATCGGCATAATTTAGAAACATTATGCAGTAATGAGCTTCGTTTATCTTGTCAAATCAACAATTAACAATCCCGCTGTAGATATGTAACATGCGTGTGTATAATAGATAACGTGTGAATAATGATCGTAAATGGGATAACGATGAGCATAGTAATGAAACTTTAATGAATATATAAAGTGTTTTTAGCTGTTTAGCTAAAAACTTTTTAGCCGTCTAGCTGTTTAGCCGTCCAATTCTTGTTTTTGTTTTCTCGACAGCCGAGAATGAGAGCACTAGCGTGTATTATAGTCCTATATCCTACTTTTGCTACGCCTACACGCCCGCAACGCTTCTCGATAATTATATTCGGCAAAAAATTGTTCCAAACTTCCATCGCGGAAAATCCAATAGTTTTTTCATGACATCCAATTCTATGAATCAATCCCTAGTAACGTCCGCATACACACACACACGAACACACAGACACAGGCGAAGAAATCCCGACGGAATAGACTGGTCAATCGAACTCTCGCAGCTTATAGAGACCTGTCGACTCGCTCATTGTGCTTTACCGGCGTGCATGCTGATTGTCACGTAACTACCTTGAAACTCGGACAATCACGTAAAATTAATTTTACGCTGTGTACACAGTTACTCCCAACGGCAGTCTAATTGTCTTCTATCCGAAGTGAGTCCTCTCTCCCGAGTTCCGGCGGGGGGCTCTTTGTGCAAAAGCTCTTTGTACAATTTCGCAAAGAGCCACATTTGCCACACACACTCGCCATACACACAATGCGTGTTTCACAAACGTAATGCAAATTGCATTTAATAATTCTGTAAATGTAACAAAGAAGAAGCGTTGCGCAACAGGAGTACGAGGTAACAAAAAAATATTGCGGAAAAAAATTCTTTCGGACGATATACGGACCATTAAACCGAGTCTCTCGATGAAGAGATAGAGAGAGATTTCTATAGAAGTTGCAACATGACACACACCGAAGCGACAACTATATAACCGCGATTCTTCGCGAACAAACTCGAGGAGCAAAAAGTGCCTCTAGGCGGCCATGTGTTAACATAGACAGCGATAGAGAGAAGCCGGTCGGGATTCCGTGCTCGTCCCAAGAGTCGGAACGTGTTATCGCCTAGGTGACGAAATAGCGGCGAAGCCGCTGATGTTACTCGCCAACAACTATTTTGCAGGTCGGTGAAACGACCGAAACGTCGTCGGTGCTCGAATAACAAGGGACAGACGTATCGTCGCTTAGACACTTGGCTAAAAAAAAAGTAATTGTCGGTTATTTCAGATCCGCTAATTAAGAAGCTAATAAAGAGAGACGTTCGAAAATACACGACGCGATAAAAAATTCTTCGTTTAATCTTCGCGTTTTAAATTGCTCGATATTTCTGCGATTAACGTAAGAGAAATAACAATCGCTGTTCTGACAGATAACGGACGGAACTGCTGCGAAATAATAATGCGACGTATATACAAGACATTATTTATCATCACGTGCATCTTATTGTAATTATTTACAGCGAGGTTAATATGCACGAAAATTGCGCGTCAAGGCGCACGTTTATTTTTCTTTCCCCATGCCGCGAGCAAGCAACAGTCACTCATCTATTTATAACGCCACTGCACTAACCACCATCCGTCGAGTCTATTATCGCGTGTAAATATAGAGAGTATAAAAAAAAATGCCGATAGAATGCGTGGAACGCTCGTAGGGATTATAGAGAACAAAAGAAAAAAAGGGTGAACTAGAAGTTATTGATTATGTCATGTCGCGACGCCAAAGTCCGAATTGCGCGCGATCGTTTCTCTGAAAGTTTCGAGCAAATTAACATAATTTCGCAGCTTCGTTCGCTCGTAATCGCATTTTTTACAACTCTCGAGTCTTTATATCTCTCGGATATATTTTCTCCGTCCCTTTGAGTCGTTTTTCTCTCGCTAAGATTCTAACGCGATTACGACATGTAGAAAATTGCTGCGAGCTCTGCATTATTCATGATCGTAGCATCTTTTAACCTTCGGTCATTTTTCCTCTTTGTATAAAAGAAAAATTTTTAACGGATCAAATCAGATGAATAAATGACAAGCGTTATAGACGATCGTATAAATAAAGTCGATGAGAAGAGACGACACGCGGATGCGGGCGCGCGCTTATGTTATTCGAAAGTGAATTACACACACACACACACACACAGGTTTAATCGAATCAATGCATATCGCATATGCTCGATTTGAAGCGCTTCTTCTTTTTTTTTTTGTTTTTTTTTTCGCTTTTTGTTCGCAACCTCACACGCGACTTCCCTCGAACAAGTGAAATAAAAAGATGACGGTGTTACTTTTAGAGCGAAGACGAAACGGTGCTGAAATTAAAAACGGATCGGCGTTTAGATTTTCGTTTTATTACGGGGTCGGTGTATGCATAATCCAGTTGATTATGCAGATTTATGCGATACGTTATGCAACCGACAAAGCGCTTGTCATCCGGCAAAATGGATAAGGAAAAGTCGTCGAACCTTGCTGCGTGTGGTCGACGACGCTCGCAAGCTCTCTCTCCCTCTCTCGAAATAGCAGAACTACTTCAAGATAAATGGCCGCGATGTGATCACTTTCGTAAGAGATTGCAGGATCTATAAATCACACACGGCGCTCTCGTAAAACATATCTTTAGACTAATGAGTCGCCGTTAAGAAATTGCTTATTTGCATATTACTCGAGCGCAAACACGAGCGAAACGGCGCACATCCGATTATCACCGACGATGATAATAATTTCGCGTAATCTGGTCAATTCGCTAAAAGAGGTTGTTCCGCGATTCATGTATTTCCGTCAGAAACGCGAGAAAATTTGTCGCTCGAATTTCGTCGCGAAATCAAGGTTTTAAATTTCTCTGAAATTTAA
>QVNZ01015166.1:0-29753 GCA_014825645.1 Pseudomyrmex dendroicus
CAATAGATAACTTAGGAATGGTTCTTTCTAAAGACAACCAATACACAGGCGTAATAAATTATCAGTATGTGTCATAAAAAATATACTCACATTTTATCATGTATATTTTGCGCATGTGTGCATGTTTGATTTTCCTTACAGAAATTTATTAGTGACACGACCAATAATACTTTTTTTAAGTAAAACAATCACTGTTGGACAGATATTTTTTTTATTAACTTTCAGCCATCAATGGTGTACAATGTTTTTATTTAAAACAAATATTACGTTGGCCGTAATAAACTTCTGTGATCTTTAATTTATAGGATCTTTGTATTTGTCATTTCAAATAACAGATATCGTGTGTTTCAGTTTACAGAAATTTTTGGATACCGGCATATTGATGCGCTTAAGAGATATGAGATTTTTTATGCAAACAAACGAAAATAAGGCTTACGAACCAGTTCATGTAGTTAACGTAATCCCAATACTGGCAATTCTCTGCGGAGGCATGATATTAGGTGTCATTATACTAATTATAGAAGGGATTTATTATTTACTACGCGGAAAATAAGATTATTTGAAGAGTCTTTTGTATCGTTAAAGAAAAAGCTTTTTAGAAAGAGTTGACAATCAAAGCACCTATTTGAAATTTACGAGTCTATTTGCTGTACACAAACTTCTGTACTTTTTGCCTAAAGAGCAACAGTTAGTAGTAATAGTAGTAGCTTGTATGTGTATGTAGTGTTGTTAAAAAAATAAAAAAATAGATAAAATTTACGAATAGCAGTAAATGATGTAAAAAAAAAGAAGAACATATTTGATTTTACTCCAAGAATTCTAATGTTTGTATTTTGTTTATTTTATTCTCGCACAATCGCCCATTTTGATACTTAACATGTCGAATAGATACGCGCGGTATTCATCTGTAGAAGCGCGAAACATGTAATAGTAATTTTATTATTATTCATATTGATAATCTAAAGAGATATACTTACTTATAAAGTATAAAGTTTTTCACAAAGTTTTGTTGTTGCATTTTTGTTCTTTTTTGAACACTCACAATTGTTGTGCCTAACACGCGCGTACGACGTTGTTTTTCTCGCGCATGTTTCACGGAAATGCAAACGGTCGAAATTTATGCGTAAAACTCGCCAAGTAACATTACCAGCAAGTGCGCGACAATTGCGTATCACCGCGAACACTCGACACTTTGCGACATACTATCGATATTTGCGCAAGACGACAATAATGCGAGAAATGCGAAACAATTTGAACAAATGAGTTCCGCTTCGCATCACGCGTTCGCCATAATTGCCCGGCAATCGAAACGCGCGATATCTCGAAATATCGAATCGACGCGTGCGACAGAGTACGAAACTAAATCAATCGGGAAGATAGCAGTTTTATTCACTCGGTTGGTTCGTATAGTTCACATTATGCACAAAAAACTTACTTAGATATATCGCAGCGCTTGTGAAACACGTAAAATGCGCTCACAATCGCTCTCAGGCTTCAGCAGTGAATTTTGTCTTGATTTTTAAAGTCAAATAGAAGTATATAACAAGTCTTACTTTCTACGTTTTCTACAAACATCCGCTGCTATTATATCTCTAATTAAAAATAAAGTTTTTGCATCTAAACTGTGTAAACTTTTGTGTTACAGAAGATATATATGTATATATATGTTATCTGGATGATTTTGGAAGTTTTTTAATATATATATATATATATATATATTAAAAAACACTTCCAAAAATCATCCAGATAGAAAATATCGAATAATCTTAATTGTCTTTACGAATAGTTGTCGTGTACAAGAGACTCGTGTAAAATAACAGACACTGCATAATAGCAAAAACGTGACAGTGTATTTCATAAAAGCTTGAGTAAAATACATACTATGCAGCTGTGAAGCATATCTGCCTAATTAGAATTATTCATAAGAACTTTTCATATTATAATAAAATTTTTTTCTATATTATACACATATAATAAGTATATACCTGTATATTCATTATACATGTACAATACGATCGACGTATAAGCTTTGACCTTTCTGTGAATTTCGTATCATTTATAAATTATACATAAAACACCTGGTTTGTACACACACATATATATATATATATATTTATATACAAATGCAGGAGTTTTATAAATATATATATAAACGGTCAGAGCTGCCGTGCATCATCACGAAATCACAAAGAGAAAAAAATGCGAGAAAATCACCGCACGGAGGGAAGTAAATTTTCACAAGTTTTATAAGCAACGCGATTTTTTTTGTTTTTTTGATATTATGTGCTTTTTATGTCACAAATTTCTCCGCTTCTCTCTTATCGTGGTAAAACCGGACGTGATATAAGGGAGATGTTAAGAATTTTCTTCCAAAAAATACATTACGATGTAAGTTTTTTCTTCTGAGATGTTGCATCTCTCTCTCTGAAAAATTTCTCAAGATATTCAAAATCTCTGAACTCCGCGATTTTCAAAACTTCGTTTCGAAGAACTCAAAGCGCAAGAACGAGAGACATTTCAAAAACAAAGCTTATAAATATTACAAACAGATACATCAAAACATTCTGGTCTTCCGAATTTTTGGGGAATAATTTATCTCGCGTGCGTTCCTGAAACACACATGTTACAAAGTCCAATTCAACAAGAAAACGCAACAGACAACATCGCTAACCAACACACATATATCGTGGATACAAAAAAAAAAAACAAAGTTATTAGCAAACAAACGGAGTACGCAAAATGTGTCGTTCGTACACGCCGCATTTCGCCTCTCTTATTGCGAATCGCACGAAGACTTCGAAGACTCCGAGACAAGAAAACTTCTAAGATTCTAGATCTCAACGCTTTGTCAATGCGAGCGTTAAAAAGCAATTTTCAACGAGCCAAAAGTGTTTCGACGTCCAAAAACTTTCGGGAGCAGAGATTGAAGCGGCTAAAGATGTAAAACTTTGAGAAATCTGTAGATTGGATTTTACACGGCTAGACTTTTTCAAAACAATGAGACTAAACAATATCGTGAGCACTTGGATATTTGTTTTTGTTTTTTTTTGTTTTTTTTTTAAGGTTTACACATTGATCGATTATTAAATATATTTAGCTTAAATATATTATATATGTCTTTACGGACACTTAGATGCTTAAGCTTTCGAAGAGTGCGTGTTTTCTTTTTTTTTTTTTTTTTTTTTTTTTTTTTTTTTTTTTCAATCTGCATTGAATTTTTAAAATTGTCGTTCAATTGTTGGGTGCGCGAGTACACGAAATGGAACCCCTTTGAAACGTCAGGGCGAGGACACACAAATGCTGCTCTAAAGCTTCTTTGACCATCTCATTCTGGAATTCGATTCCGTCTGATTTTGCGTGTTTTTCGCAAGATCTGACGACGATCCATGCGAAGGAGCTAATGAAAATTTTCCAATCAGCAGAATTATGCTTCCGCCTCTTAGGAAAACCCCGAACGCTAAGTCTCACTTAGGTTCAAAGCTAAACAAATGCGTAATTAAAGATCTTGGCAAACTCGTGTGAAACATCGCGACACTACACTCTAAATACTTTCGTATTTACGTTCGTAGACGTATAGTAAAATTACAATATCGCAAATACACGTCGCATTTAAATCGACGTTGTTTTCTCAGCGTTCAACATTTATATCGTGATTACTTGGAACATTGGAAGCAACATTTTTAATTTTTCTCATTATTTCTTTTTCTCTTTTTATTTTTTCTTTACGTGAAACACTCAAACAATATAAATTGCGTAGTAGTACGACAAGAAGTCACGTCTGAATGGTTGTGAAGGAATTGTTGAGGAAAGCGGGACGCGTCGTGTATTAGAAGAAAATTAACCGATCCCACGGACAAAAGACAAAGCCGTTTAAAATCTACACATCTGCCATTCAGATCGAAATATCTTAAGTCCCGTATTATTTTAGCCATAGCCCGTTATATTACACATTAGAGCTGAAGTTTAATATCGAACGAACGGAAATGTTCGAGGAGAAGAAGCGCCGACGGAATGGCCGTCCCGGCTGCGCATCAAGTGCGTGTTTATCTCCGGCGTTTTTCTCTCAGCACCGAGACGCAAATGTTTAGAGAGAAGTATCTTGCGCGCAAAATATGTAAAAAGGGGGTTTTTGTTTTTTTTTTTTTTTTTTTTTTTTTTTTTTTTTCGCGATGTCCATCGGCGATCCCAAATGCGGCGCCGTGACGTTCGCCGCGGGATTGGAAGCGACGATCGGCGGACCGCCGGGGCTCACAATGGTGGGCGGAATTGCTGGTTTGACAAAACGATCCGACGTGCGTCTGCTGGACGGTGCCACAATGTGTCCCTGTTTCAAAGATATTCGCAAATGAATCAATATTAACTACTGTTCTTTGTTCGTCCGATTGGCGAGCAATGCCTAAATGTCAATTAAAAAAACAAATTCCGAGAAGATTGTTACGACGTTAGAAAAACAAATTATGTAAATATTCAATCAATTAACGGATTCTCTACGTGATAGTTTACCCCTGACGGAGGCGATGAGCTGGCGAACGGAGAGGCAGTTGGCTGACCGCAAGCGTGACACCGGCCAAAACCCTCTCTGGACGTAGAACCTAGCACGTTAACACCTAATGATAGAACGCTCACTCGCATAAATCCGCTAAACATCGATAAGCATGCATTCAGCACAAAAGCGTTTATTCTAATTGTTATTCTGCCGCGATTACGTCCGTCAACCAAGTTCACAAATTTCACTCGAAACAGTAAAACGATTTTATCTCAGCGTTATTATCGGTACAACGTGACCGGACAAATATTACGTCCATCAATCATTGATCGGACATTTGAAAAAAATCGCGACATTCGATCAATATGCAATGTAATTCATTATGTTTGTGTGTCTACATTCGACATGCAGAAATGTATAATTTTACAAAAATTACTTATGACGTACATACATGTAGATTAGATAGTTTTTATACTTCAATATATTACAATTGCATCTACATGTGCATTTTCATAAAAAAAAAAAAAAAAAAAAATCTTACCTGGACTCAATGGCCTTGAGGAACTAGGAGAAGGGTTGTAGGGCACAGGACTGGACACCGTGCGAGTCCTTACGTTTCCTCCCGACATCACAATTTCGTTATAGTGCCGTTCTTCTTCCATCTCCAAGCTGCGAAAATCGTGTCTGTGATATATCAAAGATACATCTCTCTGTGATATATCAAAGGTAAATCTCTCGATTGCGCATTTTAACGCAGTTGTGTCGCAAAAGAGAGAGAGCGAGAGAGCCATAAGCAGTTTCGTATCCTTTACAGCTAAATTTAAACGTCCAAGTAGATCACAGATTTGGATAAGCGCGCGAATCAGACACACGTTGCTATATATTTTGCGACAACTGACCTGGATTCAGATTCCGAAAGGTGTCTACATAAGGCTTCACGGCGTTCCACTTCCAATTGTAGCTTCCTCTGCAGTCTCAGATTCTCCTCGCGTATTTGCTTCTCCTCGTTAACATATCGCTTCATCTTTTCCGTATCTGCCGAACGAGAAAAATTTACATTATTCACCTTTGTACCGAGCTAATTTCTCAGTTTGACTCGAGGATTGATAAAGTCGCGTCTCTTACGCTCTTGTTGCGAAATCAGCAGAGTGTGCTTTAATCGGGCGACTTCGCTTCGTAGTGTTTGAATGTGCGTGCTCAGATTCGTGGCGGTGTCGCCGTTGTTGATCTCTCTGGGTGACGTAGGATCCGAGACCGGTTGATCCAACTTGATCTGCAACATCCGCTTTTCGGCCTCCAGTTTGTCCATTCGTTTCCAAAGCTTGTTCACCAACGCTTCTTGTTCCTGTTCTAGTGTATTCTCCAACTCGACTTTCTCACGTCGCAATTGTTCCAGATTACTCTGCTTGGCCAGTGTCTCTGCCTCGAGCTTCTCAATCTTTCTCATCAGCTTGTTTACTAAGCATTCTTGCTCTTGTTCCAGCGTCTGTTCCAGCTTGCACTTCTCCTGTCGCAATTGATTCAGCTTCCTTGACAAATCGTTGGTAAGACATTCCTCCTCCTGTTCATAATGATGCGCCAGAGTCTCTTTCTCCTTCTTCAAAGCCTGGATTTTCTTTAGCAAGGTGTTGCTAATGAATTCTTCTTCTTGTTCAGCTTTTGCTTGCTGTAAAATATGAAACAAGTATAGAAAAGTCTTGTACAAGTATGTCTCGCTTGCAACAAAAAGAAACAGAAACAAAATTAAAAATTTTAATGCAAATCCTGCGTATCATCTGCTGTTATCAAACTATTAGTCTTCTGATGAAAAAACGGAAAAGGAAAAAAAAAGAAGAAAAGATCGACTCACTATGATAACAGATGCCTGGCGTAGGCCACGATTCTCCTCCTGCAGTGCTTTCACCCGCAGCTTGTACGTTTCCAGTTCGACCTTGAGCACGCGGTTGTGCTGCTGCAGGGACTCGATGCGCTTCTGCAGCTGTTCGCGTGTTACCGGTGACGGCGGCATCATGATCGGTCCGCCGTCGATCGAACTCGAGTCACTCTCGGACGCGCTATCGCGATCGGCCATGTTTTCCCCTCGATCCAGCAACGACAACGATAATGAGCACGAAAACGACGACTAGAAAAGAATTGCAGCGGTCACAGCCGGCCGCTGCTCATATCGCACGTAACTCTCTGGTGATACAATCTCGCTCGCGCGATTTCCCGGACGCCGGGTGTTCGGAATATCAACGATTGCTCGATCGCGCCCGACCACGTGCACCAGTTCAACTCGATCTCGGAAACCAATTGCGCGACGCGAGAAGACTCGAAGACCTGACGCGAAGATTATCTGGCGACGGACATGTGCTTCGTACGCGAAAAGCGCACACAGAACAAAATCAGCTGTTTGCACCGCCTCTCGCTAGCCGCTACTATTTGCGACGGTAAAACAGTGGCCTGGTTGGCCGCGGTTCTTCGCACATGCGCGTCGAATCACACTTGACAGTTTCGCCCCAACCTTGCCATGCAAATTCACGCGATAAAGAGTTGATATATTTGTCAATAAGAGCGAGTGATAATTTACTGTAATTAAAATGATAAAAAATTTCTCCTACTCCGAAAATTGTCGTCACTATCCCGACAATCGGCATCGGTACTTTCACCTCACTAAATGAGAAGTTACTAGTCACCATGTGTGAAAAAAAATAGCGTTTCCTCCTCTATTGCCTTTCTCTTTCGACTACTATTGGCTATATCCAGAAGCACAATTACCGAGCAGCCAAATAACAATTCATTGTGATTGGTTGAATTTAAAGTAAGAACCAATCACATTCGATTGCTACTGGATGCAGCCATTGGCAGGCCGGTGACGGTAAAACTTCGCATGGAAGGAGAACCATTCCTTTTTACATGGTTCGATTTAATGTTTGTCAATTACACACACGTGCTTGTTCCGGCTAGATTTTATAAATGAAGAGAGAGGAATAGTATTGTTGTTTCTGCATATATATTGAAAGCAATACGTAAAGGAAATTTAAAGAAAGTCGAGGGGAAGTCGGTAATTCACCAATTATACCAATTATAATTGCTAGATGTATCAAAAACTTCAAAACTAGGACTGAGAAGATGAAGATCATAAACTTATGTATAAATATGTGTGTAATGAAAGAATCTTTTAAATATATTATTTAATGTGTCTTCAGTTTTTAACGAGTCCTTATATACTTACCTTTGCAAAAAGAAATTAGATTCATTTAGGTTAGGTTAGGTTAGAGTCATCACTGCAAATTGGATGGTGTATGGATGGATGTTTGAGCCACAAAAAAGTCAAGTTGAGCTATGTAACATTTTTGCAGACATCAGAGATGAGTGACAACGCCAACATGAGTGATGACAGTGAAGGAGAAATTGTGTCTAAACATCATTCAAAATTGCTTAAAGCTGTGGAAAAGCTTGACAAAGGACAAAGGTACAACTTAATAAAGAATAATGAAGAAGATAAGAGATGGATATTGAACAAGTGAATACTTGAATCTTTGATTGTTTCTTTGTAGAGTAAAAAAGGCAGAAAGAAGTGAACCTACTCTGCAAGTCTCAGAGTTTCACTTGGTAAAAAGTGCCATAACTGACAAGAATGCAGTACACCCACAAGATTTGGCCAAATCTTTAGGACAGAAAGGATATCAAAGCAACATTACCAAGAAGCTTAGATATCTTCAACAGAAGACAAAAGTTCTTTCGAAGCCATTAGAAAAACCAGCTGCTGAAAGGGTATTGTATTGTTTCTACTTGTATTAAAGTTTTTTCAAGTATTGAAGTGTTTGTTTTATATATAATCAAGTATAAAACTGGCTCATTAAAAGATGCCTAAAACTTCTGCTTGCAAAATATATGTAAGAACCTCAAAAATGGCAATTGAAAGAACAAGAAAAATCATAACAATCTGAATTTTCTAGATAAAAAGGACAGTTGGCTTTGAAAGTACTAAACAAGATTTGCAAAAGTGGAACGCCATAATTGCTAAAAATAGAACAGCCGATCATCTTTCCTTCCCATTGAAACACATAGGTGAGATAAAGGAATCGCCCACTGCAGAATTTCTGAAAAGATTTAGAGTGAAATCCGATTTGATGACGAAATTGGAGGAGATAGATAAGGAAAATGGCATACAGACAGAAGAAAAAGAAGAAGAAAATCCAGACAAGAAGTTCAAAGTGACAATGAAAGAGTTGATTCTGAAGAGAAAGGAAGCTGCCAGGCAAAGAGCACAGCAGGTATGGAAAGATAACATACAAATCATAGTAACTATTATTTAAGAAAGATCCTTAATGAGAATAAGAAATAATTTATCTATAAATAAAATAAATATTAAGATAAAATCGAAATTTCAAGAGCTTACAATTTTTTAGTCATACAAAGAGGCGAAGGCATCTCGTCAGCGCAAAATAAAAAGCAAAAAATTCCATCGTATTCAGCGAAAGCAGATAGTTAAAGAACAAGTAAAACAGTTCAAAGAATTGGAAACGACTGATGCGCAGGCAGCCTTAGAAAAATTGAATCAATTGGACAAAGTCCGCGCAGAAGAAAGAATGACTTTGAGACACAGAAATACAGGCCACTGGGCCAAAAATAAACAAATCAGAGCCAGATATAATAAAGAAGTGAGTTTTTTTTCCGATTTGTAACTTTGGATTTTGTTTACAACTATTTTGATCCAGAGACGGTAACAACAATGTACTTTGTTTTGATAGGTTCGACAAGAACTTGCAGAGCAACTTTCGATCAATAAGGAATTAACGCAGAAAGTGAGGAGAAATGATAGTGAAACCGAGGATGAGGATGAAAAAGATGAATCCCCTGCAAATCTAAATAACGACAACGATAATCCTTGGACAAAAACTGAGTCTGATGTCGAAAACTTTATTAAAAGTTATCGACAATACTGGACAGAAAAGCAACAGAAGAAAGCTGAACAACAATCAGAAACTAAACAGCAATTAAATTCTAATGAAAAAGGTACATATTGTTTGTATATCAAATTTTTTTTTAAATTTTATATTTTGCTTTGTTTTTCTATTTCTGTTAAAAATCTTATTATTTTTTTATGATACAGATAATGTAGATACAGATAATGTAAATACAAATAATGTAGAGACAAATGATGTAGATACAGAAAATGTAGATACTGCTAACAAAAAACCTATAAAATCAAAACGCAAACGTCAGCGAGATAAGAGCAAAGATGTAGAAGCTGAGCAAAACTCGCAGTCTTCTAAAAAAGGTATTATTCAGAAATTTCTTTAGTTTTATTTCATATATATATATTTTTTTTTAATTTAAAAAATATTTTTATTTCTACTGATTACAAAGATTTAACATGTATTTATTGCAGAATCAGAAAAGAAAAAGGTAAAGAAGATAAAAGAAACAGTTACAAAGTCCAAACGTGAATCGAATTCTTCCGTTGTTAAGAACAAAACAAAAAAACGCAAAAAGCCGGAGAAAGATGAAGAAGAGGAAGAAGATTACTTCCCAGATCTCGAATTCGTTAACACTAAACGGAAAGTTACTTTTGATGAGCCTTTGGAGGAAACAACCGGCAAAGATAGCGCGCAGAACGATAGATATCTGACAAATGTGAAAATAATAAAAGATCAAGAAGAAGAATTGACAAAAAAAGCGAAGAAAAAAGAAGTGGAGATAGATCCGAACAAATATTTGAACATCAAACCGAAATACTTACACACGCAACTGCCAGACATTGCTACAGGTGAAGAGGAGGAGAACAGTGAACCGGATGATGATGAAGAAAGACGCAAAATAATGAGCGAGGCGTTTGCCGACGATGACGTTGTCGAGGAATTCAGAAAAGAGAAAGAAGAGGCAGAAGTATGTAAATCAATTTTACACTTTGTTATATTTACATTAAAAACTGTTTTTAAATAGTAATTATGTTGAATAATTTTAGAATAAAAATGCGCCGCAAGAACTCGATCTGAAATTGCCCGGATGGGGAAGCTGGGGAGGACCGGCAGTAGAAGAAAATAAAAGGAAGAGAAACAGGAACAAAAGAAAGAGCAAAATGATCATAATGAACGTCCCCAAACAAGCGCCGCGTAAGGAAGAGAACAAAGGCAATTTGATCATCTTCGAGAACGAAAATCAGAAATTGAAGAAACATCTCGTGGACGAGTTGCCGCACCCGTTCACGAGAGTCGAAGACTTTGAAGCGAGTCTCAGAGCTCCCATCAGCAGAAACTTCGTCGCGGAGAACGCGCATTTACAATTGATCAAACCGACAGTGACCACCAAAATCGGACACGTGATCAAACCGATGGACGAAAACGTTTTGGTGAAGAAGCCGGTAATAAAGAAACAAAAGCGGAATCTCGTCGCGAAGAACGACAAAAAGAATGCCGCCAAGAATACGAAACGGCACAAAGTAAAAAAGTCTGTGCCAAAAGATTAACTCTCCCATTTTCAAGCACACAAGCATATATATATGTACAGTTTAATGGTAATATTACTTATATTATATACCGATGCTGTATATAACAATTTCACGTAAAATCAGGCATTATAAATTTTATAGCAAACACAATATACAAATCTTTATACAAATTACAAGCTGCGAGGAATGCAAATGTTACCAATAATATCTCTAATAATTACCTTAACAATGAAGCTGCAATTTCATATGTAGATATTATTATGTAAACTTAAAAAAATGACAAAGCCTATTCGTTTACAACGTTTTTTTAATTCCTACTAAACTGATCAAATTCGCATTTGGTGAAAAATTCAATTTGGCTGCGATCCGTCGTTGTTTTTGATCCCGTTGGCGCGATACTCTGACATTACTGACCGCGAACGCGTCAGCGCCCATCTAGTGGCGGTCGGCAATGTTTGCAATTTCGCTTTGACGTCGCCTGGAAGCGCCACATCGCAACGCGCGCCGAGTACGACTTGGACTGGCGGCGGCGCAGCGTGCTTGGCAGCACCGGCAAAAGTCTGTCCGTCAGTCAGTATGCTTCCGTAATCCGTCGTGGTGCGTGTTAAACGATCCGCAAGTGTGAGCTCGAGACACCATCGAATAGTCTTTGGTCCGATTTATTTCGTGTATTCGTAGTTTTTCAAGTCGATCGGTGCGTCGCGAAAGAAACGTAACACGTTACGGAGTCGCGGAGAACGTAGGCTGGAGAAAGACACGGAGAAACACACGTCGCGTGCACCGCGAAAACCTCTCGTGGACGTGTTCGCCGCGGACGGCGAGAAGAGGATGGCGGAGACCAACAACGACTGCGCAGACACCCAGTTCTTCGAGGGTGTTGAGAAGCTCCTCGAAATCTGGTTCACCAGCTCGAAGGGTCTCCAGAAGCATCAGAGTGATCTGCGTAAGATACCGCGGTAAGTAATATCGGTGACTAGCCGGCGTGTTCCGCCTTCTTCACCTTCACCTTTTTTTCGTCATCTTCTTTTACCTTGCGAAAAAAAAAGAGGCCGATGACGGTCGACGCCGGCTGGCCCAGGATGGGACAGCGACGAGACGCGCCGGCGTCGACTCTTAGGAAGTCGCGTTTTATCCAGCCTTCCGTCGTCCCGGTCGATGTCGCGCGCGTGGCCGTCTGCACATATTCTTTTAATTAATCCTTCAAACAAAAAAAAAAGAAATCATCCCTACATCACCGCGAGGCATATCGGGGTACGTGTTATTAGGGAGCGGGCACCGTTCATTCTGAAAAAAGTCGGGGCCCGAACAGAACACGCAAGCCCGTCCGAAAATTTCGCAAGAATGTGGAAACCAGGGATCAGAGGTCGTCGACGATGGAAATCGGCAAATGAGAAATTTTTTTCTCCGCATTCAGTGAGACAGAGAGATGCGTATCGGAGATATTATTGAAATTATGAAGTTTTGAAAAATGTGGCATTACGACGCATATTTTTTTTACATTTCTTCTTCATTTATGATTCGGAGTGTGTTTTGAAATGTGTGACACTACTTCACGTCGCTTCAATTGTCCGAGATTTACTCGTCTTTTGGAAACGCAGAGAAATCCTCACAACGAAACGAAAGAAAAATTGCACTGATTGTACATTTGAACGATCAAAATAATGATGTCATTTATAGATTCGTATCTTTTCATCGACAATCTAAATCTCTGCCGCGACCTACCTATCTCTAAAGAAGAGAGAGGATAAGCGCGCGAAGAAATTGTGTGGTAAGAAGACGATAACGAGAAAAGAGATAAGATGCTATCGGCAAAATTTTTATTCAATCTTCTCTTCGCTTTGACCCGAGATTAGAATATAAATAATACTGACTGATCTTTATAACGAATCTAAAAAAGTGAGATATAATAAAAAAAACCGTACGTATCGGAAATAAAAATACTATATTTGGAGCGAGCTTAACAGTCCGACCGGCGGTATCGGTGAAATTTTATCTTTTCATTCATCAACGCTTCAATATCTCGCCCGCGACGACAGTCTCAAAGATCGCTTCGAAATAGGTAATAAATTACAAGTAAAAACTATCCGAGAAGAGATACTTTAAGAGAGAGAGAGAGAGAGAGAAAGAGAAACGATCCGGATTGTAATCGGAGGGGAAGATAATCAGAACAGGGAGAAGATAAGATGAAAATTCATTGAACTTTCATTCACCACATTCCTAGCCGCTCGATGCGGCGCCAATTATGTAACCGCCGATTGATAACGTCGCGGAGTCTCGCCGGGATCTCTAATTGTTGCAGTTTACGCGCAACCACATCATACACAGTGTCGTTGAACCTTCCATTAGGTGCTCTTAGACCGGCCGCGACGAAAGGAGCGTGTGTGTCCAACGCATCGCTATTTAGTTTTACGCATATTACGGCGACAATAAATTTAGAAGCCCAAACACACCGGCCCGCGCGAGAAGATGAGGCGATCCGCGCGCACGGACGCGAGTCAGTCGAAATTCCGACGTTCCCGGAAAGACGCGCGAAAATCTCGACGATGTGTCCTCGAGGTCTTGATACATCGGCTGCGTTCGGGGAGCGCACTATCTGCGCTATTGCATTATTCTATCTTTATCGCTCAATTAAATGAAAAAAACAAAGATACAATGATGCAATAGCGCAAATAGCGTGCTCCACGAACGCAGCCATTGTCAATCGGTTTTACCTTCAGCAAAGAGATCGCGAGAGACTGATATAATCTTTTTCAAATACAACACTGATAATCACAAAATCAATCTTTCAATAACACACATATTGTAAATAAAGCAACATCGTGTGTGTAAGAGAGGAAACGTTCAAATTGAAAAAATGATTTATTAGAAGAGAGTAAGTCAGTAGATTAGATTGTTTTGAGATAGTTTTACAGATGCGGTTCTAAAAGTATTGCACTTACGGATCTAAAACTGTGACGATATTCAGTAAATATTATAAACGCTTTCAGAAACACAGAAAAAGTGATCTACTGCCGTTACCAACTTTCCATCAAAAACGAGAGAGAAAAATGACTCTTTGCACAGTTTAATAAATTCTTGCATTTCTAAAATAGTCGATTTCTCTATGTTAACGTTTTGATTTTTGTTTGATATACGTAATAATCAATCAAGTAATCGACACGCCAACCGTGAACCTAATCGAGCAATTTGTGTCTTGCAGACAAAAATGGGAATCTTTGCTGAAGATAGTTCGCTGCGAGATCATCAGTTTCTGTCGAAGCGACCAAGTAGACGCGTATGTTCTAAGGTGAGTTCTCCGATATTCTATCTAGGCTAATCCATACAGATACAAAGTCCGCATAATACGAATCAAATTTTCTGTATCACGATCTATGTTTTCATACAGAGAATGGAGAGAGGGAAAATACTCTTCTTGGAAACATTTTCACAACCGAGTTCGAACTATCTGCGTTCTCGGTAGCTATTAAGTAATTTTTTCTGCAATTTTTTCTGTCTTTGTTGTCGGAAATCTTGCGATCGCGGATTCGATTTCCGAAAAACCTACGCATAACACAGCTGCTCTGACATTCTTATAGATATCTAAAACATATTTATTTTAGAGATTAGAGACATTTTGAAACAGTTATTTTGAAAACTTGATTAAAAAGTAAATAAATTTCGAAAGCAAAAAAAAGTTTTATTCGAAAAATTACTCGGTCTGTACGTGCGCGAGTTAGTTTGTACCTATATGTTTATAATTTCGCTACCTAAAGCTATATCTCAAGGAGAAGCAAAACAGAACATATTGTTTAAAACGGTATAATATACACATGTGTGTTTACGAAAATGCGATATGTATCAGAGTTTTGTTGTGTCAGATTAGTCATCAATCGTTTTTAGTATAGATGTGTTTAGCGGAAAGAGAAGAGGAGAGAAAAGGAAAAATGCTATTTTACTAAGCAGGAAGAAGTATGTTAGAATATATATTAAATATATATTAAAAATATATTTTCTTATATGCGTCATATGTATTAAAAAGTCTTATTGGAGCGCATGTTTGTGTACTCTAATTTTAACATATCAACTAGAATAGAAAATTTCACAGAAAACATCTGTTTCTCTCTAACACATAGAAAGATACACAGTGTAGAGAGTTCGATTTGTCAATTAAAATTTGTGAGACAAAATTCTTTGATCCGATTTCGTCATTTCCTTTAAAATCGAATCTTTTGACGCGTCTTTTCGAGTCTTTTCTCTGTTGGTAGCATCCTTTAAATTTTCCCGATCAAAGTGACAATTTTTTTCTTGCTCGCCACTCAAAGTCGTTTTGTGCTTTTTAGAAATAATAATGTTCGTTCACGTAATATCTTGTCACAATTTGTTTTATATTATCGGCAATTCAGTAAAATTCAATCCGAATAAATAAAAACTATCGAGTTTAATATTTATTCTTCAGCTAGAATCGCATTTTTAGGACGCACGGATGCAAAAAATCAGCACGTTGCGAATTAAAACTGCTCGGATTGCGTACAAATAGAATATAGGCGAAGGGGTGTGCGCGGGGGTGGCGACGACGACGCAGGCAGCAACGGCGCAATTTTTCGTGACGCGCGAGGGCGAGTTTGAGAGCGACTTCGAGAGGGGCGTTCCGAGAAGAGAAAACGAGCGTACATATGTGGCACTCACTCGTATATCTGTGTGCGGTTAATCGATATATCGAATTGTTTTGATGGAAAAGAGGTGCCACCGTCCGGACCAAGCCGGCCCGGCCGGTTACGACGACGACGACGACGACGACGACGACGACGACGCTGTCACAGGACACGACCTGTGCCCTGATTCCAGAATATTCGAGGGTGCGCGCGGTCGACCCATTGCCGCCCGCCTACTGCTGCTACCGCTGCTGATCTGTCCCTATAAATAAATATGGTCAAGGTGACACTTACCCGCGCAGTTTCATCCCTGAGCGCAAATCGCGCCTTCCGAGGTGGCTCGTGTCGAACCGCGTCGTCGAAAATCACGAATTGGAGATTAGAATCCGAGTAATTTACGCGATCTCGGATTTGTCTCGTTTTATATTGATCGAATATCGATTTCCAATTCGCAATCTTCGTCTCTCTACATGAAATCTACGTACAAGCCTGCAACTGTTTGTTTCTCATTCGTTTTTCTTCCGCTTCTTTTTTCTCTTCATTTCGCCTTAGCGGGCTTAGCGCGTCTGCTTGCTTAAGTACAAAGCTAAGTTTTCCAATTGTAGCTTTCTTTGTAAGCGCAGATCAGGACGTGTTTTTTTTCTGTCGGCGAAAAGATTCAAATGAAAGCCGTACAATTTTCAGCCGTC
Organism: Pseudomyrmex dendroicus; assembly: GCA_014825645.1. Lineage (NCBI taxonomy): Eukaryota > Metazoa > Arthropoda > Insecta > Hymenoptera > Formicidae > Pseudomyrmex > Pseudomyrmex dendroicus. The sequence goes on from QVNZ01015166.1 coordinate 16,243, forward strand.
TAGACAGAAAAACCTTTTTCAAACGGTATTGTTAGTTCAACGGCCGCTTTTTTTCTGCGAAAAAGAGCATATCTTGATACTATGTCAAATTCTTCATTCAAAGGCTCTCTCTTCTATTGTCCCGGATGGTAAAGGCAAAACTTTATTTCGGTTTTTTTCGGAACAAAAGATAGTTTTGGCCCTTTGTAGTACAGCGCCTTCGGTTTAGAATTTCACTTTCAATTGTTTTCTCGACACATGTGACAAATTTTTTTTTTCTTTGTAATACGATTTTTTAAATACGATTCTTTTCGTTGCAAAGGAAGATTGTTTGAAGACTGTTATCTTGGATCGATTCGAGATCCGTCACCTAAGAGTTAAGAAGGAAATTTTAAATTTACACTTTGATCCTGCTGAGTAACCGAATATATATTTCCGCACATCAATCGTATGAAGGCTCTTATGTTTTTCCTGTTGTTACTTTGCCGAGAGGCAAGCATTTTCCGTTTCGTCTAAGAAGGAAAGTTAGAATTTAAATTTCTGCGAAGTACAATTCACTGGAAATTATCTGGAATAAACACGAAGTAATTATTTATTTCTTAAAAATTCTCATCATTCTAATCATTGAGTGAGTTTGAAGAAAACATCGATTGCAATGATATCTTGACTTTAATGGTTTATTTTTTTTTAAGGAAGAAAAAAATGACTTTTTTGCATTAACTACATATTGATTTTTTTTTTAATCAAAGGCTGTTAGCTCTAGAAGTTTTCTACTTATTGTGTATTGTTTCTATCAGGAAAAACGGCATTTGATTTGATTTATTCTGAAACAATTGATACGCTCATCGATGAGAGATTCGGTCTTGCGCAAAATTGAATCATTCGAATCGAACACGTTCTTGGAATTCTTACTTCTGCAAAATTATTTCCATTTTATCTGTCAAGCTTGCGCAAAGATAAGATTTATTTGAAAAAATAAAAGTCTCAAACTTGGTATTTATTAAGCTAATGCTATAAACTCTTTTATGTAGTATATTTGAACAAAATCGCGCACGTGTAAAATGTCAAGTGCGAAAGATTATAGGAAATCGAAATTAAATTTTATTATTTTATTTTATTAATAGATAAACGAAGTTTATTACATGCTTTATTGATATAGACAAAAAGTACGAGCGATAATTTTTGTCTAGATAGATAAATTTTACGAATTTCCTATAATACGTGAAAATAGATCAAGATAAGCACGGAAGAGCTAAGCAAGAAGAAAAGGTTAAGTTGATAGGAATCGTTCCCGTCAATTCATTAAACATTTGTGAGTAAAATTATAGATATGCGAATTTATAAGAGCTACGCGCGCACTTTGTTGTTCGCACGGAATTGAATTTCGATGGATAATCGAGATTTCTTTTATTCGAGTTTTATTTCTTTTATCGGAAAAGTAACAGATATTTTTTAGAATCTATATAACATATGGGCGTCAGTACGTTATCAACTTCAATTTACACTTAACACACTTTTATTGAGACACGTGCCCGCGTTATCGTTTTTTTTCTTTCTTTTTTTTTTTTTGGTCTTTCTGATGAATCTTAGGGTCAACGTCTATCGCCGATAACCCTAAGCGATCTATTTTTAATTTAAGTTTTACGATGCTTACACTCATTCAGATAGTTGCAGCGAATAAATGGAAATGCAATTATTGCACGTACGAAACTCGATTACATTTGATTTGATCCGATCTGAATATTGAATTCGAAACATATAAATGTGAGACAAAACATGTATATATGAAAATTCACTTAAAATATGTAGGAAAATTTATTTAATGAACTTGAGTGAGAAGTAAAATATTTTAAGAAGAAAAAATCCGAAATAAAGGTTCAAATTTTCATTGTATCAAAACAACAAATAAATTATGCTCTTGTGTTCGAGAGAGAGAGAGAGAGAGAGAGAGAGAGAGAGAGAGAAATTAGCATAATCAGAAGTACGGTTATCTGTGAGTGAGTGTTAATAAGTAAATATCTGGAGATATCGATGTGATAACTTCAAAACGATGTGACATAACGTAATATCTAGCACTTATTTATGTACTATTGTAGAATTTGCAAATATCTCTTTCAATGTTTCTTCCGTAACGTTCGTCCAATAGTTGAAGCATAGTCTAAAAATAGCAACAGCAACGAAAGCCAAGTAAATATCTTATAATATCCTTCATTCTTCGTCGACTTTTGCTAAAGCACAGCTCTAATATAGCCTTCGCGATTATGACAGTTCTTTGTCGTCGTTCTTTGACATCGTGTGTTTCATCAACATGTGTAATAATAATTTAGGAAAATTAGAAAGACGAAACGAGTTACGCAAGAGAGAAGAGAAATATACATTTTAAATATATTATGTTTATTATTATTATCAAATGTTTTTTGCCGAAAAAATAAAAACTGTTAATGTATCGTAACAATTGTCTAGCAATAATATAATAATTGTTTTTATATCGACTAAATTTAGAGAAAGTTGGTACAACAAAATTAAGCACAGAGTGTGTTTTTTATACACTACAACGGCGTTATTCCGTATTGAGTAAAAACTTGTGCTGAACACATTTTTCTTTCCACGATGTTTAATTAATTGGGAAGTATTGATTTAAGTAATTGCGCAAACCCGATAATAGGTATACATAAGCGCGTCTATCAGGCGCATGGCTCACACACGTTAATCAATAAATCCTAATTAATTGAGCATCATGAGTACGTGGTTCAGAATTTTTCTACTAAAGTTTTTTTTATAAAGAAAAACATTTTATGAAAATAAAAACATTTCTCTTTCATAAAAATTATGAAAATTTTACAATTGACGGATAAATGTTATGTTTAACAAGATTTAATTAATAGTAGAATGTGTCTCGCGCGAATTCGTATTACGAATCAATGCGGAAAACTCTGCAGAGTGTAAAAAAAAAAAGATTAAATACTCCGTCGCGCACTTAGCAACAATGGCTAATCGCACGATTGTTTATCTTATCCGCAGCGAGAGCAGCATGTTCGTGTCCAAACGCAGACTTATCCTGAAGACTTGCGGCACCACCACACCTCTGCAGTGTTTGGAACCACTCCTGGAGCTCGTCGCGGAGTACACCGGTTTTGACGATGTCGAGGTAAAGGATAAATACTGGTGTAAATACTCGCAGCAAGATTGTGCAAAAACTTTGATTTTTTTTGTGATATTAAGCAATGTGTTTATTTTTTTGCTTACGAAATTACGATAACAATTTAAACGAACACTCCATAACGCTTTGTAACAAGTAGCTAATTTGTGCGAATCAGAAAATCCGTTTGAATTTTTTTCTGAGAGGATAACTTTATAAATGGTTTTCCAAAACTTATATATAAAACAAAATATAATTTGCAGTATAACACATTTTTAGTTATTTCATCAATTGGACAAAATAATTCAATTTCAAAATTTTTAAATTTGTCTATAAATAGAGAAAAAGGCTCAGTTTGTGTAGTTCCAACTGTGTCTCAACAGAAGATTTACATGTCTTATTTATATTTGATAATTTTTATATAATCATTTATATTTACACACTTTAGTCATTTATGTACACACTTTCTACTTTAAAAGATATAAAAATACCAATGAAAAGAATCATTTGATAAACAATCGGAATGATTAATTTGTAAAAATCTACGCGGAGATAATATGTGCGTCTATTTTCGGTACATTGACATTGAGCATGTAAGCGACTAAATGGAGAGAATTAGCTTCCGCCGTTTTACTTCGTCGTTCAGTTTCGCGAGTGTGGCTTAGCTATATAACTTGACCTAGTGTGCGCAGATAAGAAACGCGAGACTATACGTGTTCTCCCCAGGGGAAACGTGTCTCTCTGCCTCCTCCTGATTTATTGATCTCACCTATCTCGCAATATACCTGTGCTTCCTCTCTCTCTCTCTCTCTCTCTCTCTCTCTCTCTCTCTCTCTCTCTCTCTCTCTCTCTCTTCTCACTTGAAAAACGTTTCGGTCGATATATTTGTATCGTCGAATAAACAATCATGAGAACGGTTTCCGATCAAGTGAATTTTATCGCGCTTCGTCAAATTTCTTATTACGTTTCTTTTCCTCTCGGCGTTAACCGCGAACCCAACTGCCATCTTTTCATGCTACGGATATATCTGGATATTTTATAAAAATATCTGAGATATATATAACCGAACAACAACTCTTAATCGATTAGATCACAATAACAAAGGCAGTCTAAATTAGAAAACATCCTTAACTTTCTTTTTTTTCAAGTACATTGGTGCTTTATTTTTATAGACGTTGTGTACATATAAAATTGCTGATTCGCATATTTATATTTTAACAAAATTCTCGCGCAGAAAAGACATTAACCGTATTTTTTCTCTTGTTCTAGAGCGTTTTCTATTCTCGAAAGAATTACAAGAAACCAGAACTCCAGATTTCGCCACATCAGACATTTGACGAAGAAGTTGCTCTCTTGGAATCTCTCTTCCCCGGTGGTAATTGAAATACTTCTTTAATTCTTATATTTTCTAATTTCTCACAAAATCTTAGTTTGATTTCTCTCGTGTTATTGATGCTTAAGATCGAGCAACATCAAAAAAATCAAAAACAAAAAATCGAGATCGTTTTCTTAATTTAAACGTTTTTCTATTTTGTACATTTTAGACGGCATGGCATATCGCATGGGTTCACCTGAAAAGGAATGCTGGTATCTCTACGTACTGATCCGCGACAAGCCGGTACAGGATCCACCGGAGCCAGACCAAACTCTAGAAATACTTATGACTCATCTGGATCTAGACATAATGTCAATCTTTACCAAAGAAGTTTGCTCGTCCGCCAAGGAGGCGACCAGAAAATCAGGGATCGATAGAATCATTCCTAATATGCTCATAGATGACTTTCTGTTCGATCCATACGGATATTCTATGAACGGGTTGTCCACAGATGTGAGTTCCCATCTGTTTAGAACGGAAACTTTGATTTACTAATATACTTAACGTGAGAGATATTATCTTCTTTTTTTTCTCTTTCCATTTTTCCAGGGCAGCTATATGACGATCCATATCACACCGGAACCCGAGTTTTCTTACGTTTCGTTCGAGTGCAACGTGTCCGAGACGTCGTACGACGAGATAATCCGCCGCGTATTGAATACCTTCAAGCCCAACAAGTTCGTCGTGACGATCTTCGCCAACAAGCAATCCGCGGCGGCCAAATGTCCGCGCGAGCTCGAGAAGCGCTCGAGTTATCTGGATCATTCGGGCGAGTGGCTGCGCACCGACGTGCACTATTACCGTTTTCTGCAGTACGATTTGACTTGCGCATTCTTCTCGCGCTTTCCGAGCTGAGGGTTCAAGGACGCTTCATTCGTCCTACAAGCTGGGACCAATGAAGCGCAACTCTCCTCGGTGCCTCTTCGTCTCCTTTCTCGAGATCGCTGCGACAACGCCGCGACGAAGAACGGAGACGACGAGCACCATCCATCTTTCCCTGCGCGACGCTTGTCCGCTTTTCGGGATCGTGGTGTCATCGACAACACAATCCCGAGAACCGAAAACTGCGCGGACAACACGATTCGGTCGGTATCGTCGCCACAGCTGACGACGAAACCGTCCCGATCCAAAGTGTATCGTAAAACTTCCCTGAAAACACCATCTCTCAAGTATGAGTTTGATAATGGCGGCGTTCTCGAGAAGAACGGCGTCGTGCGATACACGAGCGTCGCCGCTGAGAAGAAGCAGAAGAGACGAAGCATCGCGGAAAAAGACACCGTCGACACGGAGAATAACAAGTGGAATTTGGATGATATTCATATCACGTGCAACCCGCTATCGACGCCGTATCCGTACTCGACACCAGCAACGACGACCGCGACGACCACCACCGTGAACACTTCCAGCAAGAAGACGGCGACGACGATGGTGGAGAACGCCGATGAAGAACCGAAGAGTCGCAGCTGCGGCAGCTTCCTACCGATTCTCGCGCTCATACCGCAGTCGGTTATCAGTTTCCAATATCTCAGCCCGAAAATGAAGTTCTCGTGGTGGCGCAATAAGATCTCGTGAAGGCACGCGTAAGACGTCCACCGTCGCTGATGCTGTGTGTCGCGACGCCATTCTAATTTATACATAAGAAAGCATACCTCTCTTACCTCGTAGCGAACTCTCTCTCTTTCTCTCTTTCTTTCGTCGCTTATAAACCTCTCCTTTTCTCTGTCTCTTTACTTCCAGCCTGTTTTTATCAATTAGAGTAAAAAGAAAAGCGAAGAATTCCTAAGTCATCGATGTTTCTCGCAGATTTTCCTCCGCTCACGTTGACACTCTCACGCGTTTGCACGTAATTTTCGAAAGAAATTCTCTGTCTCGCCAACAATAATTCGCAAAACGAGTCCGATGAGTTTCGCACAAACTTTAGCTTCTTTCAAGAATTCGATTTATCCCGCTTTCCACGTTTAAAAAGTCTTCGTGTAGTTTCCCGGCATCCGTTTCGGAATCGAAGTTTACCTAACAGTAGTAGTTCGTCAGTTTTGTTTCCTTTTCTTTTTCTCTCGCGAAAGATATAAAACAAAAATATTCTATCCTAGAATAAAATAACAACATACACACACACACACACACATACAAAACAATTCTGTAACCCAAGAACTCTAAAGATCGTAGAACCTAAGGATCCACAGTTCCTAGAATTCTAACACCTTTATGATCCAAAGAACCCTAGAATCTAAGGTAACCGCTAAAAAGATACTAGAACGTAAGGATTCAGAGATATTTAAATACTTAAGACGATATTCAACATTCAGAGCGATAAGGATCTCAGGCTATTCGACGAGAGAGATGATAAAACGCGAGAGATCCGCAGGAGTTCATTTAATGTGAACGAGAATCGAGAGCATTCAAAGATTTCTAGAATGTAAGGTTTCGAAAAAGACACATTATTTAAGAATTAAGTGTCTTCTTTGATGAGCAAACATGTAAATTTATCTTTCGATTAAATTGGAGTTGTGTACTTTTGGCAACAAAAAAAAGAAAAAAAAAGCATAATATCGTAGGTGAAAACGCATTATTGATGAAATAATTTTTGAATTTATAAAGACGTGTGAAAAAAGATAGAGAACGAAACTTTTACTCGCATGGAGATAAAGCGTTAATAAAATGTTTCTTTATCAAAAATCTGATTGAGGCAAAAGTCGAGACATTTTGGGAGCGGCAAATCCTTGTTCGCACGTGTTTCTCCAATTACGACACACGTGGATGTCGTGTTGCGTACGTACACGGTTACGCGACGCAAAAGTGATGATCGGTCTTGTCAATCATCTTCGTTTAAAAACAGAAAACAAAACAAGAAAAAAAAACAAAATATATATATATATATATATATTATATACATATATATTATATATGTATATTGATCGATAGACATGATCGAATTAAGACCACTTTAATCATTATCGCTGACGTAAAACAAACTATCAAGTTTCTATATTTTTTTATCATCTTTTTTTTGTTCCTTTTTATGTTCTACTACATGATGAAAGTCATTGTTCTTTAATTTGTGAAAAAAGAAGAGAGGATGAGTTGCGCACACGTGGTTCTCGGATTTTGAGACGTAACGTTTTCGACGTTATACTCCGTCGAGTCGAACAGCGATCGCTCAGCTGAGCCCGCGATCGTTTTTTTGATTTCCGTTTGTAATAATTTTTATTAATGTTTTTTTTCCTTTTACACGAAATCATACAACAGAGTGGCTGTTACTGATTGCTGCAACGACGGAATCGTCCGTATTATCGTTCCGGCAAGCAACAATTCTCTTGTGTGTTTTCCGATATTTTAATAAAAATCATTTTCATAACACGCATCTTACGTTGTCTCTTATTTTGTCGAGTTTTCCTTATCCTGGTTTTCTTTTTCACCTTGAATTTGTTGTCGCTCGTCGCAGACGCCGTTTCCGGTGTATACTTCTTATCTACCTATGTTTAAGTATCGATACCTCGCAAGGCTGCCTTGGATCGTTATGTCAGAAACGAAGACACTAAAGAATTTAGATTTATACGAAACGCGGCAAATCAGTATTACAATCTTTCTTTTTATTTATTGTTTTTTTTTTTATTTAATAACATTTGTTTTTGTTTTCGTTCGATCACTCTCCTCCATCATTGATCATTAGAGATAAAGTAATTCTGTAATTTAAAAACTTCTATCGAATAGATTTGAATAAGATTCATCTCTGTATATGTAAAAAATAAGATACAAGCGCGTTTAACGAGAGAGTACAAATAATTAATCGATAGCAATGTCGAATATGATATAGAGACAAAAAAAAAAAAAAAGAGAAATTATGACACATGTGGTGAGGTGCTTTCCGAAGCATTACTATTCGTTGCTATATAGATCACTGTTGCATGCTAAAATAAATAAATTTGTGTATAAAAATATCTATATGAAATAAAGATTATATTTAGTCAAAAAGTGAAAGCGTGTCTAATGTACGCATGTGTATTCCCTTTTTTTACGAAGTGACGTTTCTCTCGAAACGTTTAATTTTTTCATCGCGTGCCGAATTTGCAATTTATTGCAAATGTAATTTATTAATTACAATTAATTGTGGCAATTTTGTTTTTGTCGTTAAATTATGGCACTCGCTTCCGCGTGCTCGCGCGGGCTGAAGCGCACACGCGTTTTGCCGAACACGGCGTTGAATCTGGACCGAAAACCCTGATGAACGCTTTGTTGCGCCAATTCCGCACATTCCTTCGCTATCGCGGACGTGTCCCCTTCGTACTTGCTACGGATTCTGTCCAAAGCTGCGATATAAAAAGCGATTAGCTCGCGCTGCATCATAACTATTTTTGTTTTAAAATGTTGCATCGCTAACATATTGCGCGTTCGTATACGCAATCCGCTTGTCTTTCAACGAGTAATACTTCTAAAATTTTATAGCAAAAGTAAAATTTGTTTTACTTGTAATTTCCGAAAATCAACATTGGTTTATGAGTTTTTCTATATTTGACCTTTTTGTTAATTAAATCACGCCGAGAGTTTCTATTCTCAGCTTCTGCGAAGCTTCTCCTCCAACCCGAGTCTTTACCTTTCTGCAAATCCATCTCGTCCATCTCCTTGTTGCTGATCTTCGACAGCTCGCTCCGAAAGCTCTTAGTTATCTTCTTGCGAATGTAATCAGCCTCGATCTCCTGCTTCGTTCTCGGCACGCGGAAGCGCACGCAGCAACACAACCCGACGACGATGCTCAGCAGAACAGCGAGAACGATGCCGGTGAGCTGCCAGACGCGAACCCCCGAAAACGTCTCTTTCTCCAGCCACTGCTGCACCGCGCCTTCCACGTCCTCGATCTTCGTCCCGGATTCTTCGTTCGGCGGAGAGGGCGAGCTGCTCGAGATCGTCGAAAATGTCGTTTTCGACTCCATTACGCCGATGACGATATAAATTTTCTCGAGTCTTGTTCGGTGTGTGTCAAATTCTCTAGACTGTGTAATTTTACAATTTGCAACTATATTATAGCTACGCAAAGTGTTATCGTCGAAAGGAATCGATATGTCACGTGTCACAATGCGTAGCTATTCCTAACAGACGACTTCCCAGTGAGGGAAGAACTCCCGACGCGGTAGTGAGGTAGGCTTGGGTGTGGTTTGCTTAATTGAACGACGTGTTCCCGACACTCCCTATTTTACGCCGTCCGCTTGATTACAGATCAATACCATTACGAAGGTGTGCACAGAAGGTGTACCTTGCAAATTTTTAATGCTGTTTTTTTATTTATCACTCTCATGATATAATTAATTATACAATAATTAAGTGTGGACACGATAAAAACATCGAAAAGGAGAAAGATTGTATCAATTTAGCGCGCGGTATATCTGTTCGATAATTTAACGAGCTAGAAAATGCAGAAGTAGAAAGTAATTATTAGTAAATGGCTTCTTCTTTTTCATAATTATATTTCTGGCTTAAATACGTGTATAGTAGTATGAAACTTTGTGACGATCCGAAATCACAGATACAATAGACTAAAAAAAGTTTACGTTTGTCTCAATCATACCTCACGATTTTTGTTCGTATAACTTAACGATATTATTTTTTTTTATGTTTTTTTTATTTTTGTTTTTGTTTTTTATGCGTTGTGTTCGATCAAAACGTCAGATGTAACGTGTGACAATTTCGTCGTTAGTAGAAGTAACAAGCAGCGTCGTGTGTGTAATGGAATGCAAGTTTTTTCGTTAAAAATTCAGCCAGTTGTTTATATTTTAATTCTAAATCGCTGTAAAAAAATTGACAGAATGTTTTCGCGACGAGCGACATTCACGATAACGATATATTTTGCCGATAAGTAGCAACTGTCGACACAATCGGTGGAAACGTACGTCATCCGAGTGTTCCTGTTGTGTAAATCGAAATTATCATCGCGTTGAGCGAGATAACGATGAACTTGCTCTCTCAACGCGACGTTATGTCGTTCGTAAGTTTACATTGTTCGATAAACAGGTTTAAAAAAAAAAAAAAACTCAGAAATCCAAATTCCGCTCATCTAGTCGAAAACGTGCGAGGCAAAGGACGCCTCTCGCGAAAGACTCTCCTTTGCGAGTCGGTTGTTTCCGATCGTACCATAGTCGCGCAATCTCTCGTTCTGTCTTCTTAAAAACAGGTTAGCACTCTTGATTCTTCAGCACGTTCACTCTTTTCTAATAAATGTCCGTCCTCTGTAGACAAAAATTAAAAAAATTTAATTATTCAATTTGTATCCAAATCAATATAAAACTCGTGCAATTTTTATTCGTTTTTTTTTTTTTTTTAATATAAGTTTTGTGATCGAAACTTACGTAATAGTCTTCTTCTCAGTGTTCTTGGATTGAGACCTCGCTCTATTCAGGACTTTGAGGAAGTCTGTCGTTTTGGTGCGCATTCTCGAGTGAATGTAAACCTTGCTGCACTTAATGTGATAGTGCAAGTAGTTCCTAAACATGTGTATCAAGTCGATGGTGTTGTCGCGAGCTTCTCTATTGGTGTGACGTGGAAACAGCACTAGAAAAGTAAAAGTTATGAATTATTCGTCAATGTGTAAGAAACTCGGCAAGTTCCGCGAGCTGAAGAGTGCGATAGTCTTTCTCTTTACCGAACGTAATATAGCCAATACAGTCTCCGACTGCCGCCTCAGAATCTTGTAGTTCTAACGGTGGCTCGCGATGGTTAAATAACACTTGTGGCGCAGTATGGCTGGCTCGCCTGCCTTCCTTCAGTTCCTGAAGGAACAATTTGCCTATCACCATATCGTCCTCGTCCTTGAATATCGTGCTAAACACCACTGTAACTCTGTCGCTCTTAGCCTCCACATACCTTAAAGAAAAAATAAAGAAAATATTAATTAATAATAATTAGTTGGTCAGTACACACAGATACATTTCTTACATTGTTTCCTCATCTCGATACTGAATAACAGCTCGCTTTTGCACAGGTCTGCCTGGAGAATCGCAGTATTCTTCCTGAAAGTCAAAATACTTCTCAAAGACACTGGCAAAGCAATGCCTCTTCAACAAGGCCACTTTCCTCACTAATGCTTCCCAATCTTCCGGCAATTTTTCTAAATCTATGAGCACCGACACATTATAACCTGCGAAAATATAATAAGATAAATTTAAAACTGTCATTTTTTTACTCTAAAGTATAAAAGTTTATATGACAATTTAATCAAATTTCTAACCGCTTTCTGGTGCAATAAGGTGAGACCCGTATTCTCGTTTGAGCAGCTCATCTGCACCATAATCTTGCAATTGTTTATAAAATTTGAGCAGAATACTTATCTGAACAAAAATTTGAGTAACATTATCACAGTATTACATAAATGCTATGTAAATTGCTTGTAAAATATATTGATTTACCCTAAGCTTTGACTTGTCTCCACTTAAGTTGGAGATGTGAAACAACACCCCATCAAAATCTGCTATGACAACATCTGTTGACTCCTGCTTGTGTCTATACAAACAAAATATATATTGATTAAAAAAAAATCAACAGTGACAGCAAGGCAGTCTTCAGAAAGATTTTACAAATGCGACACAAAAAAATCCATATTAATAATAAAACCTGACGGGAATTAAGAGAAGCCTCTCCTGTCACGTGAGAAATGTCAAAAAGCACATGTGGGAGAAAATGATCGAAGAAATAGAAGAATGTAAGGGAACAATGAAAAATAAATAATGAGCTTATCTCTCAAGAATTTTTCCAAGAAAGACAATTCAACGGACACCGCCCCGGCGCCACATCTTCCGGAACGAGGTTACAAAGATAAGACGGATGGCAGAGTTTTGAAGAAAACATCTAACATCACACAATTAAAACTTGCTCACCCCGACAGAGCATTCTTGATTTTGCTCGTTAAAGTTTCCTCGAGTATCCTGTTGTGTATTTCAAGCAGGATCATGATTATGTGCGTTCACTAGGAATCACGGTTAGGGATGGGCGACGTTCGATCAATTGATCGATGCTATTTTCATCGAGGACTCGAGAGATCGATATCTCGATGTGTTATTGCCGCGACACGAGTCAGTCTGACCACACAACTTCCGGTTATTTTCTAGAGAGTTTCTTTGGTCGTTGAGATTCGATACTTCGAGAATCGCAATATCGCGCTTCGATACGTCCGGATTAGCGGGCAGTCATGGCACTCATGGCCAACGTCGCGCGACAAACGCGGAATCGCGTTCGAATTGTCTCGTTTTTCCTCGTGATTCTCATCGTTCCGCGCGCTAATATCGAGTACGTGTGTCATAAGATATCGGGCGTTCGCAGCAATATGCGACGTATTGTTTAATCGACGAGAGAAAGCGTCAAAATACGAGCGAGAAACGGCGGTCGAATCGACGTACACACACCGCGATGAAACAAAATCATTTTGTTGCACGCGTCGCTGCAACGCGCAACAATTACGCATGTTTTGTGACTGAACAATATAAGAAAGTAAGGATTATGAATCTTGCATCTCCCCGGACGATGTTGTCGAAGAGCGAGGTTTGTGAAGCAAGCAAGTTGAAATCCTACTGTCCAGTATGAATACGAAAAATGATAGGAAGCACAACTAGGTATGTTATTTTTTTAGATTATCATTAGCTGCTATTTGTAGATATTAAATGATATCAAAATACAACATATATTATATAAAATTTTTTTATTTAAACTACAAAAAATACACAAAATGTAATGGTGCGCGTAAGAAAAGTTGCAATTTTGATAAATACACGCTTGTTAACTTATTTATATCAAAATTCGTTTGTTTACAAGCGCTATGATGCAGTGTCAAAGCAGATCGATTTTCTTATCATTACGAATGCTAAGTGCGAGAGTAAGTAGTCTTTAGAAATATAAAAACTAATATACAAAGATGTTTTTCGGGTTTGAACTGCGTTAGTGTCATTTTTATACTACAGTATCAGGTTGCTCTTTAAACCCTGATGAAGTGAGCTGAAATGTTCACGAAACGTCGGTATACAAATGACACTAACGCGG
>QVNZ01015167.1:0-21300 GCA_014825645.1 Pseudomyrmex dendroicus
TGTATTTCAGAAAAACAAACAGAGCGCAGAGTGTTTGCAACGCAATAAAACTTTATTTTCAGAATTAAACAGTTTAACTGTACACACACGCACGCACGCACGCACACAAATAGACTACGTGTAGTTTTTAACGGAGAAATTAATTTTAAGCAGAAATTGCTTCACGCGTTTTGCTTTCACGTTATCAAGAAATTCTTGTTTCATTTGTTAGTTTCTGAAGAAACTTATATCTGTGCTTCTTCTGTTATTCTACGTGATGATCGTATTAAAACACCGTTGTTAAGAAAGTCGTATTCTATAAACTTATATATGTTTATTCCCATTATTTGATAATCACATCAAAACTTGGAGTTACTACGAAACCACCGAAGATGAGATCAAACTGTGATCAAAGTTTGCGGATAAATTCAAATATAAATGTGTTTATAAAGAATCCTTCTTCAGAACAAACAGCAAGTCGTCTGTCATCGCGTTTCGTTTAGTAGAAAATTATCTACGGTTCTTGTAATTAAAAGTATTAGTACTAATGAATTTCAACGTGAAATTTCTTTTCAGAAGAAAGAAGATTTATTTTTATTTCTATTTCTCGCAACAACGTTTTAAAATTATTTATCTCGTTCCAAAAACATTTAAATAAATTACGCGCAAGATATTACCGCGTATATACATAATCTACGTACAATTTATTCTGGTATGGAGGAGAACGCAACGAGTTAATAAACCTTTCCGCAAAGAAGCTATACGCGCGGGAAAATTAATGTTGTTGGCTCGAGGAGAGCGAGAAGCATCTACTTCCATAATACTTACTTATCATCCACGTACAAATACCTCTCGCAACCAATCTCCCGTAGCCGACGTGAAACAAACTTAGCGCGCACGGTGCACCATCTCCAAAGAAGAAGATCGCGCAAAGTTGTAAACAGCGTGACACGTTTTTACGCGACCGCATAGCAACCAATTACCTCATGTCACATATACGCGAGAGAGAGAGAGAGAGAGAGAGGGAGAGAGAGACAGATAGAGCACATGTGCTCACGTAAACCAAAAGCTCGTTAATCCGGGCGAAGCGTTAAAGCTTGTTTGCGCGACATGTAAGGGTAAGGTTGATCCGCCGTTGCCAAACGATCGCCTTCGCCGAGTTTCTGATCCCGGATGGCGAGGAGGTCTCCATCTCTGTCTCTCTCGCCAACCGAGGACGTTCTTCATCTACCGAAAGGATTGACGACGGCTCGCTCGCCATGAAACTTTCCCCATTTCCGAACTCGCCCGCTCCGGTGAATCGATGCACGTAATTCGGACCCATTCCCCCCGCTCCAACTCTCGACATACGCATCCACCGCCTATAATCCTTGTAACTGCAACGACGTCTTATCCTTGTCTCTTTTCGCGACTCTCTCTCTTTCTCTGCTCCACTTCCTATATTCCCGCCTATTCTTACGCCGTTTCTACCATAGAGAGATGCCGTTCGTTGTCGTCTTCTACTCTACTTCGTGTATATA
This sequence comes from Pseudomyrmex dendroicus, assembly GCA_014825645.1. Taxonomy (NCBI): domain Eukaryota; kingdom Metazoa; phylum Arthropoda; class Insecta; order Hymenoptera; family Formicidae; genus Pseudomyrmex; species Pseudomyrmex dendroicus. The sequence goes on from QVNZ01015167.1 coordinate 1,500, forward strand.
TATATATATATATATACGACGATGATCCAACTTGAGCCGGCATAAACGCGCTCGTTCGTGCGTCGGAACGAGCGCACCAAACTTCCGCCGGTGAAATTACAAGTCGCGAGGGAAGTACAGGGTACGCCAAACAAGTTGAATACAATGATAGCAAGACCGGTATCCTTCGCTGAATTTTAAGACAATTTCTTCTACAAAAATAGAAAATGCGGGGGCAGTTATTACGGCGAATTATTCGAGAGTGAAAATTAGCCACGTCGGACAAAAATTAACGTTACTCTTCATTTGTGGTCAGACATGTGTGATGCAATAATTGAATTTTAATTTAACATTCCTTTTTGTAATTTGTTTTGTAATAATGTCGTCGTTTTTACTTTTTCAAAATGCACATTGGAAAAAAAGCTTCACGAACGGCTTGATATTTATCAGCAACATCGACACATATCCAAAGCCCAAAATAGTGCACGAACTTTAACATTTTCCGTTCGAAGTGTTTGTTTTTAGCTGATGTTTACAATTTAAAAAAAATGCATGATCATGCGAAAAAATTCAAGCAGTGATTACAAAAGAAATTACCAATTTTGAACTGCAGTATCGGGCTTGGATCGTAATTACCGCCAAACATCTTATTTAGCCGCACTTCAAATAGTTTTAATTAGTAATTATCAAAAATCACTACGAAAATTATTTCAGCGCAGTTCAAAGAATTTGAAAAATGAGTATAAAAATAAGAGTTCAAACACGGTTAGGTGTTTTATTATGCCCAAAAAGGTATAAAAAGCTTTTTGTTCTATTCAGATTTTATTATGTTATATTTATTTAAGGAACATGAGAGTTTCCTCAAATTACATTTAAATGAATAAAATTAAAACGCGTTGTTATAACTTTAAATAGGTACCAATTAAATAGGTATACCAATTAAAAAATATTTTTAATATGTGTGCAAGAAACTTTATTTATATAATATTCTTAATTATACTTCGCAACGGAATATATCAATTAAGTTAAGTTACAGATTATACAACTGTCATTCTCTTCGAAAAGTTGCAGAATTATTCGAAATTGTATATATTCTCTCCTTCTCCTCTCTGTCTCTTTCTGTCTCTTTCAAAACTCGTATGTATTCTCTTTTCTACGTATTAATATTTTAACGTCATTATCGTTCGGACACGACATTTCGAAACAGAGTTTAAACTGTAACGTCCGCAGGTGCAGGTGTAGCGTGACGCAATTAATTATCCAATTCTACGACTCTTACCCTACGAGAAGCGCGGAGCTTCTCACAGATAAATTTGAAAGACGATCGTCGTATATGCCGCTGTCGTGACGATTACATCTCGGATATCTACGCTCCCAAGGGATCCAACGTTAACTTAACTTAAGCGTCTCGCATTGCTAACGAGTTTCTTTTTCTCTCGATACGTCGGAGTAGATGTTAGACGAGCTCTTGATGAGGATAACTTTTTCACCGCAACTCGCTGAAAAAAAAAAATATTATCAGAAAAATTCTCTTTTACACGAACACAAAATATTACATACCGAAGGATTCACTGCATTTGTAGCGGAAATTACGGAGACGAGTGCAGTTAGTTTGCATATTACAAAATAGGCATGACAGTACAAAGCGGCGAAAAATGAAAAAATAAAAAATATTTCACGTGAAACTTGTATAGTTTTGCATTTAACAATCACGATCCCGTCCGTGCAACGTTGTGGAAAAAAATATGTGCACCTTATATAAAAATGCTAGAAACACACTTTTGCAAATTCTAATACGTAACACTGATAGTAAAATAATATTTCAAAGAGGTTCCGAAATTAATCGTCATACAATTGAAGCGTCAGTAATGTGTGTTATATAATTACAGTATAGACTGCTTTTGACGTGTAAATTAATATTATTGATGAATTATATACATATATATGTATATGCATATTAACATATACAAGAAGAGTCAAAAGTGAATATACATCTTAACACGTTAAGATACTTATAGACACACACTCTTAAGACACCACTCCATATGTAATTGAAATGCCACAAACTACCACATACCACCACATTATTATTTTGGTCTTAATACTATAATCCTTAAGTATTATACGAACTTCATGTTTGTAAAATGTATACTCATTTCTCACTCTCACTTATATGTATATTACATATATACGTATGTTAATAAAGTTTGAATAGTCCAATTATATTAATAAATAGATGCTGTTTGCGCGCTTGCGATGTATGTGACGTCGTCGCATGAAAGAAGTTTTTAATATTTTTTCGCGACGAGAAACTGGCGCTGTAATTAAAATCGCGAAGTGTTGGTGTTATTTCGTAGTCACCGGTTGAATGCAGACACTTCGTGAAACGCGGTTAAACAGCACGCGATGCCGGGGATATACTCGCCTCCGCGAGTTGTTTGGCGATATAGCTGTGAGGTTAATTGCATTTTAAACATGCACGTACAATTACATTTGTTAATTAATTCGAAAAACGGAACGCACGGTAAGCTGTAATTAAAGAAATAATGCGATTGGAAGATATGTGTACGCGTATATTAAAAAAAAAATCTCATCTCGTGATTTTTTTTTTGCGTTCTTTCGTAAGTCTCGTAAATTGAACTTTGATTTTTATGTAAAGCTCTTTTTATCGAGCATCCGGCATCGGTGGAGTCTTATCGCATCCATAACATCTCTAGATAAATTTTCTTTCTTTTTCCATCTATAAAATATATAACCCGTGTGCATTTCAGCTTAAACTGTACATATATGTTCGAAACAAAATGGATATCATATATTTTTACGAATGATTTTATCGTGCGATAAAAGACGGCCGAGAGAGTTCGGACGATTTCTCTCTTGATATCTCGATCGAAAGCACGAAGCAATCCCACGATCTACGCTAAGTAACGCGCGCCGATGCGTGCCGGTCTGTGAGAAGAATCGCAATTAAGAGCGTTGAAATAACCTGCTCGTCTGTCGGTCAGAATGGAGATCGCCAGGCGCGAAAGGAAGCGAGTTGCGGTTAAAGAAGACGATGAAGAAGGTTAACATCCGGTCGACCGGGCGAGGCCCCACCCTTCTCGTATATTATAAATAAAGAACGTTCTCTTCTTGACGGCTTTTGCACGGAAACAAATCGGTCACTCGAGGTGAATAAAAATAAGATAAATATAAAAATATGATAAGTTTTTATTTATTTATCGCTCGCTTAAAGTCAAGAAAAGGGAGTCAAGCTGTGAGCAATGAAGAAGAAAGATAGAATATTTATTCTTTTACGTGAAGATACTACTTCACAAAAGTTTCGGAAAACTTTTGCTGCTTGCGATGTACTTTTTCTCGGAGAAAATTTGGTTAGAACGCCATCTTTCCCGCAACTTTGTTTTTTTTTTTTTTTTATTCGCGACATTAAATTTTTCTTTCTCTCTTTCTCTCTCTCTCTCTCTCTTTCTTTCTCTCTCTTGACAGGCACAAGTCTTAAAATTACATTACGAGCCGTGCTTGAAGCTTAACCGAGAGACGCTAAAGTTGTCAATTACTTGTATTTTCGACGCGCTAATTGCGAATCATTTTATCAGAGATGAAAGAGAAGAAGATATTATTTGAGAGAAAGATATTATTTGGAGAAAATAGAGTCGCAGGAAATTCTCGTTAAGATGACGACCGAGATTATATTTTGGCGTTTCTGCCAGTCTTCTGATAGTCACTTTATATCGTACGTAGGCAACCTATCATAAATCATAATTTCTCATCGGATCAGACTGCAGCTTGGTGCTTTATAACCGCATAGAGCGAAAGCCTTCGACCATGAAGAGTCGCACGATCCCAGTCGACCGTGACTTATAGGTGCCCCGTATATAAGCCTCAAAGCAAACATCTATTCGGGGAAAATCTAATATCTAATTTATACGTGGTAACACGTTTCACCTGTAAGCTGTCATATATATATCTCCTGTCAAAATCGCTTTATATTGGATCGGAAAATATGTCTCAATAATGCGGCCGGTTAAACGAAAATTTAACCACTTCGAAAAAGGTGTTTTTGTGAAAACACATTTTGTTCGATAGATTAACATTGACATGAAAATATTGTATAAAGCAATATAAAAATTTGTATACAGATTTTTAAATATTCGCGGATTTGTTGATTATTTAAAAACTTATTTAAAAACAAAAACCATCATTTCCGCGTGAATTTATGTAAAATATAGATACGGTCTTTTTAGCTCAGTCTAGACCAGTCATTATCGCATTTGCAACTGGCGTATTCGCGGACCTTCAATTACCGCAACGTGATTGCATAGTGATGCGACTAATTACGCAAATCGACGATCTAGAGCTTGCGGAGAACTCTTCTTCGCTCGATACGAAATAAGAAACGTTTCTTTGATAATATCGAGCGACCTCGAGAGAGAGAGAGAGAGAGAGAGAGAGAGAGAGCGTAGACTGCTCATTGAAATTCCGTAGAGATACTGCTCTTGATGTACACTATCTTCTCTCCGGTTCACTGCATGTCCCGATGATAGATGGAACAAACGAGCTTTTGCTATTACTATTTTGACAGACATTGATCTGCGAAGGTATTTGTAATGTCAAGAGATGAAAATATGCCTTAATGGAAATTCGTGTATTAAGATCCTGAATTAATTTCAGCTACTAATACGCAGCGTCTTCGCAGAGTGATTTTATGGAATAGCGATCATTAATATTCCTCGCGTTATTCGCAATATTTAAGAGGGGGTGCGTATATAATTTCTCAACGCGAGGAATTAAACGCGATGATGTCATGCTAATAAAATAAAACTCAAAACACTCTCTCTCTCTCTCTCGCACGTATATCTTATATCTTTCACAGGTTTTGTTGTCAGGTTGGTTTTGAAAAACAAAAGAGAGCGCTATTACAATAGCGTATATAAAGCATATAGGTATACAAAACCCCACAAAAGAGAGGGCGTCACTTAAAGCGCGAGACTTTAATCAAGCCTTTGTAACTTTTCACGTTACGTTTCTGCGGTGAAAAGCGACAGTACGAAGTAATTATAAGTTAACGAGGAAACACTCCGGAGGGTTTGTTTTGAAAACAATTATAGCCGATACGTCGATTTTGATATACAGACCGCGAACAGGGGCGCGATAGCGGTCAATTACCGCATACCGGTCAATCATTGTATCGGTTACCCTATCTATACCCGCATTGTGTGTTTGCCGCTCCGCGTCACACACAATGCGCTCTCTCTAATTTAAAATAACGAGACTGTGATATGCGCAATGTATTTGCGTCCCACTTGCTATTCGATATTTGCCTGATTTACGGAGCGATTAGAAATCGATAATCCATTTACAGAGACATTTCATCCTACACGTAAATTGTTTTGTACGAATGATAAAATATTTTTCTCTTTTAAAGATTGACTTGTGACATTTTTCACAAGTGAAACATTATGTAATGACAGATTTGTCAAAATTTTAGTGGTGCTTTCGGATCGACAGTCGAGACGTGCGCGAGCCAGAATCTCTGAAAAGGACAATAAAAACATTTTTCTAGACGCCAAGCACGCTCGGGCGAAAAAGCGTCCAGATCAAGTAGCAGAGAAAACCGGAGATATCCGGTCACCTTTTTTTGTATATCGCTGCAATCATCTAGACTGAAAACTCCGCGAATTCACGATAATATAATACGCGTGCGATACACTTCTATTCGCTCGCGAATTACTTATTCGACGTGTAGCCTCCTGCCGTTTTGCACCTTAATTTGAGATCACGGAGCCATGACGCTCCCGATAATTTCCCACGAGCTCGCGCGCGGCGCCTTTCCAAAAATCAGAAAAGAAGGAGAAGAAGAGGGATACATTTATTATACGACGCTACGGGGTGAAACCGGAAGCGTGTGACGCGTGACGGTCTTTTGGGAAACTTATATATGCTCTCTCGACTCGAGCAAGAAAGAGATACGGACAGTGTTCGAGTTCTTTTGAGCCGCGTAAACGAACGTTCTCATTTCGTGTGATGCGCCGCGACCGAACTGAATGAAATCACCGACGAGGGAGAAATCGACGTGGCGCGGAATGGCAAAAAGAACGAGCGCTCCTTTTTACTTCCTCTCGTCCTCACCTCTCGCGGGACTCCTTTTCTGCGCATCTAAAGGCGAATTTGTACGCTTCGATCACGGACGATCGCGCGCCGAATCGGAATTGTCCAAAGTGCCGGCCGAGAGCGTTTTTTTTTTCTTTTCTTGTGCAAACTTCCGTCGCCGAAAGCGACGCAGTTTCACGCGCGTGTTTTCTTGCGAGTTCTTGAAAATTTCTCATTCACGAGTTTCGAAATACAATACGTTTCAGCGAGAACGTAAAATATGCAACCGATGAAACTGTAGTTAAATACGCAATTAGAACTAGTACAACGTCGGCGATGATAAATTTTTGCGATATAGAATGCATGCGTAAAGTAATTTAATATTCTCTCTATATATAATTTAGACTCCAACATCTATATTCGGTTACAGTACATTGCTTCACACATGAATAGATATGATTTATGCGTAAAATCGTAATTTGATCTCGTTAAAATTTATATAACGATATCTCGAACCTCTGATTTGAAGCAAACGGCGCGTGAGAAGAACGATTTTTCCTCCCCCTCCTCTTTCTCAATTCCCTCCTCCCCCCCCGAAACGTTACCTACTACGCGATTCATCGGCTTAGATGACTCGGGACAAATCTTCAAAAGCGTAAATTCGCTTTAAGACTGAGACTTGAGGCGAACAAAAGCCGGGAAGAAACGGCGCGGATTGAATTAGATGTCGTCGCAATGCTGGAAATTGCATTTTCGAGCGCGAGGAGAGGAGGCGAAGATCTTTTCTCTTCAGAATAGAAGAGGAAGTGAATGAGAAAGAGAGTGAGTGTGATGAAGAGAGATTCTGTGTGCATCCATTCCCTCTTCTCTAGTCATTATGCCACCTTTTCATTGCGGGTGACAGAGCCCGCCCGATCGAGACAAGAAAGCGAGAAACGCGGAATTTGTTATGTCTGCGGATTTAATGACATTAATATTTGGCTGGCAATGACGGGAGAGATACATGGGACAACGGAAGGGTGTTCCGAGCTAACGACAATTGTCGAGATGGTGAATGCTTTCTCTTCCGAGAGAGAGGACAGCATTTGCTCGTTACGAGCGACGTTCATGTTGACACAATCAAGCACATTTAGAGCTTCATTTCTCTTCCCGTGTCGCGCGACAACTTTTCGACAAAAAGAAAAATTTTTAAAAATAAAAATTGCAAACAGATCGTGGGATATAAAACATGTTTGCGAGAGAACGATTTAATTCTCCGTTGATTACAAGCACTAAACTATTTTCATGATTACATGGTGTTTTCTTTCGGATTTGCCGAGTTTTCTTTGTCGCTGAAAATTAATAAATTGGATGCGGGACGGCGGGAGCTGATTGGACGATGAATAGAGCTTAAGAACCGTGCTAGCAGCTCGTTTCCAGGAGGCAGGAAGAAGAACGGCTAGGTGATTTTATCGAAAATTCCGTGAGCCGGATCCGCGCTTGAAATTCTAATGGACGAGCGGGAAGGAAGTAAGATCTACATAGAATTGGTCGTAATACGATGGGGAAAGGTAAATATGTACGGATATTTGCGCGCAGGTGAAAGCCACCGGCGACAACGCTTCCGACGAAAAAAAAAAAAAAAGAGCGACGCTCAATAATAGATCGGCAGTGTGGCGATTAATCGCGGAGTTTATGCGTACGTCGCGTATACTTATCGGCCGACACTATCCCGTACGCGGACTACGGCTTGAAATAAGAATGAGAAGAGCAATTTAATCAGACCGGCTTTTGTTGCTGAAATAAACAAATAGACAAAGGCAGCTTTAAGCTGTATATATACAGATATTTCGGATCATACCGTGCACCTTCTTTTGTCCACGGATTTCTTCCGCTAAATTTAGAAAATCGGCTTTGTAAGAATTTTCTCTGACTTTGCGTATTTTCCGCTGAATTTGGTAAATATTCACACATAAGGTCAGTCCCTTGAAAAATCAATGAACTTGACATATATTGTTAATAAGGACATATCTCTGAGTAACAATCAAAGAGTTTTAGTTAACGAGCCGTCGCTAGTTGTTTGTTAAACAGTTAAAAAAAATATGACCCCACAAACAAATGGTAAATACCAAAGGTTTGTTAATTGACACATTATAAATATTATTCAGTATTTTCTAATACATCACTGAAAGGACATTTCTGACATAATAGTGAACAATTTGTCAATACGTTCATGGCGTGCGCAAATGAAACAATAAAATAACATACAGAATATACAGGACGTTCGATAATAATGAAACAACATTCGTATGCACATCGATTATATACAAATCGAGAAACTATAAGTAAGCTTTGGCGAAAGGTTAAAAACCTCGTGTGAAAACTTACAAAACTCCATGCTTCGCGTGGAAAGTGTATGCGTGGAGGCAGTGTGTTACCCTACGCAGGAGCTTCACTACCAAAAAAAACTAGGCACTAGGTTTGAACCTCGCTTTGCGTGAAAAGTAGTAAACCTATGTGGAACGTCGCTTCGCGTAGCAAGTGTATGCGTGGAGGCAGTGTGTTTCCGCACCTTTTGCGAATCCCTACGTTCCACGCGAAGCAAGGTTTCACATGGATTTATAACTTTCCACGAAAACGTTCAATCCAAACCTATGTGTCTCTGTTTTTGGTAGTGAAGCTGTTCTCGTAACAGGAGACACACTACCTCCGCGCATATACTTTCTCACAAAGCGAAGTTCCACATAGGTTTGCAACTTCCCACGCAAGATTTTTAACCCTTTGGCCAAACATTATTATTATATTTTCTCGATTGTATATAATCGATATGTATACGAATGTTGTTTTATTATTCGTCGTGTATATTATTATATTATTATTATATTATTTCATTATCAGACACTCTGTATAAAAAATATGTAATATTGTAAAATATGTGTAATATTATAAATAATAAATAAGAAAACTTTTGATTTTTAACATTTGTTTGTGTAGTTCTATTTTTTATGAATAACTTTAAATAACAAGAGACGGCTAAAATGTTTTGATTGATTATTTAGAAATATATCTTATCTAGATATTTATATCTAGATATCTATATCTAGATAAAGATAGATATATCTTATCTATATCTATATCTAGAAAGACATACAAGTGTCAAACTCGTTGACTTTTGAAGATATTGATCTTATGTGAATAATTATCTTGAATTTTCGTTTTTTATTTTTATATGCGCGCGTCTTTTTTGTATGAATAATTATCAATATAAAATTTGTGTCAACAATATATTGTCGATGTAACGTCGGAATGTAGAAGAGAGAACTTTTACCATCAATTTTGCGTTCTTTGAAATTTTAGTCCTGGAAATTGCCAGCTAGTTTCATCTTGGTCACTGAGAACACAATCCGGTATTCTATTTCCGGTATTATTCGGACAAAATTTACTGCAAAAATGGGGTCCATATGTGCGAATTTTTGGGGAAGCGTATTATCAAAACGCATCAGTTGTGCGTTTGCGCGTCGCAATGCGGGTTCTTCGGCGAAGGAAAAGTTGCGCGAGACCGATAATCGCGTAATTCACATCGGATTTGCTCTCTTTTCTTCTCTCTCTTTCTTCTCTACAATCGTTCTCTAGGTCGCGGATTATGCGCGTTTTCCCGCTCCGTGTCAATTACGTATCCGTTGAAAGCTCTTCGGCACGTTAAGGTAAATTTTACTTAAGCACAATCGGCTGGCTTTTGTTACGTGCACACGTACATATACGTCGAGACGTGTTACGTTTACTCCGTGTTTGCAGAGGCATGTTTACTACGCTGACAATTATTTATCGCCTCTCTCCGCTGTTAAAGCCGGCTTTTGTATGCATTCGCGGCAATATAAAATAGTTATAACGCTGCGACACTTTTGACGATTTATGTTCTCTACCGGGACGTTGCAAAAAAAAGATTTATCGATATTTGCAGTTAGTTTTCGCGTCAAAGAACACGATCGAGAATCGAAAAGAATTCAAACGTTCTTGGAAAAACAAAACTTCGCGCATTAAAAGTCCACGCGCTAGATTTTTTCTGAAACGTTTTTAAAACGTTCCTGTGAAAAGACCTTTGGGAATATTTTTTTTTTTTTTGCACTAATTTTCTTTGAATAAAACCTCAGGAACATTTTTATTCGGAACATTTTTAATAATAAAAAGTATATTCAGTTTCAAGTGTTAATCCCGCAATAAAAAATTTATCTTCATGTGCAAATGTGTGTTTGCGGCTAATATTCTCTTTTTTTTCCGACCTCTTTGTCCGAATAAATGTTTTATTCGTATAATGCCGGGAAAAAGGAGGTTACAATGTGGACTCAATTATAAAACTTTATTTTCGCATCTCTCTTCGTCGTCTGTGTTCGAAGCCTTGCGCTTCGTCGACCGCGCGAACGTCGTTTTAATCCGTTCTCCACAATCACGCGCAATCATCGAATCCCTTTGGACGAATCCGAGCGTCGACCGAGTCGACGCGCGGCAGTCTGTGCTACAAAATTAAACGACGCCCGTCGAATCGCGTTTAGACCGCGACCGGCCGGCTCACCTATATTTTATTGACGTTGCATTTGGACGGCGGGATTGCGTAAATTCGGGCGTGCTAGGCGACCGCTGAAAACCCAATTTACACGGTTCACTCTGGACGATCCCGGATGAATCATCCTCCGAGTGCGTGTGCGTGTCGTGCGAACGAGTTTTCGCTTAGGTGTGTCATCGCGAACATTCGCTCTACCAAATGCAAATCCTGTTTCGCAGAAATTAATGGCGGCTTAAAAAATATAAACGCGACCCCCGGGACGTGGGGGACTTTGTACCCTATACCATTGAATATATGTATAAACTCGCATTTTTTTTGTAATAGCACAATTAAATCGCGCGTCCAGAATAAACCTGTGAATTCCAAGCGATTTAATCAGTTTAGCAGCTTTTGTGCACACATACACACATACACACACAAACAAGAAAGTAATTGTAGGTATTAAGAACATAATTATTAATAATTTTATTAATACGTTTATAGAAGAACATTTTACATTTTTTTCATAATATTTTAATTTCAATGATCTAAATTTTTTATAAATTTTTTTGTTCTCAGCTCTCGCTAAAATTCAAAATTAAATTGTGTTATTGAACAAAAATTTTCTAGTGTCCCAGCAATGCGGAATAACAACTGTAATTACACAACATGTGTATTCTATATATGTAATTAACAGGATTAATTCTTGTTTTCGGGATCAACATGGGGTTTAGTGGAGTAATAGATGAGAGACACGTGTCTCTATCAAACTGAACACGACGAGAGCTGAGATATTGAAAAGCATTGATTCAATTTTTGGCCAAAAAATGTGAACTGCTCTCATACCGATATGAACGATTCAATTGTAAATCACTTCACGTGGTCTATACCAATATTTTCATTTTTGTCGCAATATATGTAACGACTTTTCCGTGATAGACCGTTATATAGAAAAATTGTCAAAAACCACATATATGTCAAGTTTCATACGTTCCAAATTTGCTCGCAAAAATTTCCTGTTCGCGGCGAAAGAGGAATTCGAAGTGCAATATCGAGCAATAAACGAATTAAAAAATTTGTCTGTCGTTCGTTTTCGACGTCGCGCAAATTGTTAATTAATTTCTAGTATTTATTTACACAGGTTGTGAAATTGAATAATTGATGCAAATCGCCAATCGGCATCAAGGCTGCCGATTTCGCGGCGCGAATTCGCCTCTGGCGTAACAGCGACCGAACAAGGGAGAATATTCGTGGGATAATGCGTGATATGCAGATCGATCGTACCTTTCGTACGTGCGGTGCAGAACGTGGAATACCACGCAGGTGTATACGAATTATCGATCATATCGAGGCCAAACCGTACGATTACCTTGATTCTTCCAGCAGCGGTATCGGAGAGCTTTAACGGCTTGCGTGATCGCCGACATTATCGACATAATTATTATTCTCCTTTTCTCTTCCTTCATGATGCTCGGCTTGCCAACGCCTAATCGATCCGCGTTAGCACAAGGCAGCCATATATCGCGTCGCTTAAATAAGCGCAATTAGAACTTCACTCGCGCGTATTAAAAAAAAAAAAAATTGAGCGGTACAAGCTGACAAGTAGTTCAGCCAAAGCGTTGTACCGACACAACGAGTTAGGTGCGCGCGGCTTGATACGTTAAAACATCTTTCCTGTTATCGCACGAACAGAGCACGGACGAAAAAGGACTCAAGATCGGCGCGAGCAATATATGCAATCAAAGTTAATTAACCAAGACGATGGACGCAATTGGACGTAAAACTACGAGAGAGAAAGAGAGAGAGAGTGACGGAATAGGAAGAGAACGTGCCGTCACGCGATAAATGCTGGCGAGCCCCGCGCGCGCAGTTATTATTAACCGCACAGTTATCGACTCTAAAGTCTACAAGTTTCCGAGATCTTGTTTTTGCGCTTGTGCTTTTTGCCATTAATTGGCTGTACGCTTCTCTTCTTGTGTCGGTTTTTTTTCTTTTCACAAACGATAAAAGTATATACTCGCTGTGGATATGTTTTTCATCATTACTTACATTTCCTCCTATTTAATACGAGATCATGAAACTGAACATTTTTACACGTGTGTATTCATTAAAATATTTTTTCCAACGTTATGTCTCTTCGCTTGCACTGTTAAAGCCCGTCCGCGTATATACAAATTATTACGCGCGATAAATTTATACTTGTACTTTTCTAGATAAAAAAAAAAAAATAACTTCCCTTCGACTGTTTGTTTGAGCAAACGTCGGCAATTCTTTGCGTATAAATAACTGTAAACGTATAAATCTCACACAGACAATTTCCGCGTGATAAAACGATGCGGTTGTAGACATAATTTTATAGTCTACAGCACATCCATCCCACTTTTGCCTTATCCTGTAGAACGAATAAAAGCAAAGTGGCGGCACGTGGGAACACGCGAGCTTATCGTCTCCCTCTTGTGCGGGAGGCTCCGTCGCTTCCGAACCGAAATCACCTTTATCTTTCTGTTACAGGCGACGGAGGACAATATTTCCGGATTAGGCCGAGCAACAGCTCCGTGCTCGAGGGCGGCGAGGTGATAATTCCTTGCGAGGTGGGAAATCGAGCCGGCTCCGTCCAATGGGTCAAAGATGGATTTGCTTATGTCATACAGTCGAGTAAGTTCAATAAGTTCGTACTGTTACAAAATATGAATCATATACTTCATGTATTATATAATATTGAAATGTTCCAAAAAAAAGTTTTTTTTCGCAGCTGCATTTGCGACATGTAATGTTGCATTGTTTAAAAAAAAAAAAAGCAACGGTGCTAACGAGATTTGCATTTATGAGAGTGGTGCTACACAGACAGTTCGCACTTGCGGTGCAACAGCTGCGCGCAGGTCGCGAGAGAAACTTTTGGAACAACTTAATTATAATATACATATTTTTTCCTTAGATATGTTCTTGACAATCGAGTTGAAGGTTCGATTGTTTGCTCGGCGAAAAAAAATGTTGAAAGAAATAAGAAAACTCAAAAGCATAAAAGATATATTTGTTATGTTCTTTAAAAAACCATATTTTTTAAACAAAAATTTTACTACGTAGTACGTACATAAAGACACAAATATCTATTTATTAACGAATGTGTGTCGTGCAATTTTATCATTTAATTTAAAACTGCATTTAATAGCGTTGCAAAATAATACGACACACATAAAGTACAAGTTTGTTATTGCAGAAGTAAATTATTTATGTTAAACTTGGCAAAGACAGATAGATAATTTGCGCAATTAGCGCGTCCAGAAGCACTTTGCGGTTTAAACTCGCCAATTAAAACCGTTCGCAACAAGAACTGTACTTTTCAATGGGAAATTGCGTTTTGGTTTTATCTGAAATTGCTTTACACGGGAAATTTTGGGAAAACATATTAACGTACTAATCAGAAATCGTCTGTGCGCGCTCTATACTGGTCTACCTGATCCTAGGATTTGCATTACATTTACGTACATACGTTACGCAAATATTGAACCAAAAACCAACAAAAAGTTTTCTTGTTACGCTTTGCGTTACATTTTTACGAATATGACTTCTTAACGCGCGCGTAAGAATAAATTTTCACACAAGTATACGTATTTTCTAAATTCAGTGTTAAAAAAAAAAAAATTTCGACATCCATTAATAATATCAAACTGTTGAAAGTCTTGAAATTTGCCGGCTTTTCTCTCTTAAATATTTCTAAGTGCGCGTGTATAAAATAACTTTTACGATCGCTCTTAAAGAACCGTAGCACAGCATGGATTTATTATTTAAACCGAGCCCGTAAAAAGCTAAGTCAGAGTCGACTATCGACAGCGAGCGGTTAATTACTCAGCGGCCTCATCGACTTCCGGCCGTCATATAATCGTATCGTTTCGCCGAGAGTGCTGCGCATACCGGCCGAATAAGCGCGTGTAATAAACGAAGCTAAAATTAAAACCGAGACATTAGCTGCGTATCCGTTCGTAAATTACGACGCTTCTTAGCTGCGGGGTGAAAAAAAAAAAAAAAAAAACGTTAACCGACAAGCGAGCGTGTAGCGTAATCACACTTGGGAGAGATGCGTTATATGGATCTCGGATCGATGTTCACAGACGGTGAAATCGTGGGACATCCCAGGCTGAGGTTGCTCGGCGATTCCAACGCCGGCATTTTCAACCTGAAGATCACGGACGCGTCTCTCACCGACGACGGCGAGTACGAGTGCCAGGTCGGACGCTATTTGCGGATCAAGCCAATTCGCGCCAGCTCTCACTTGATCGTCACCTGTGAGTAGAACTTTGAACTAGAACCTAACCAATTTATTGTTCGAAAATAAAGAAGTGAATAAGAAAGAGACGGTTATATCTCTACTGAAAAATCTCAACAGTATCGTAAAAAGACCCCAAAAATAAATGGGGTCAACTGTTGTAAAGCAAGTATCATAAAAAATTTTTGAGCGCACCACTGATGACGTTTTTTTTCTTTGGCAATCGGGCAAAATTTCGGCCGTATATGATATGAAACAAAAATTTGCTTACTGCTATTTGGAGAACGATCGAGTTCGCTTGGCTCCGCGGGCGACGTGGGTGTTGTATAGTTAAAATGCAAAGCGTGCCGTAACTCGAATTACAAACTCGCGATCTCGAAACCGCGCTTAAAGTTAATTTACGCAATTGTATACGAGCGTAACATTGTGTCGCGCGTTTGTTGCCGCCCGAAAGCGCGCGACTTTCGGGATTTTGAGACCGTAGCGGGAACGGGTTTATATACGCCAGACGACATTCGCTGACCTGGGACGGCGCGCGTTTCTACACCATCGAATACTACGACGTCTTTCTCTCTTTCTCGCTTTCGCTCTCTCGTCCGTAAATTATGCAGAAGTTATTAAGCGCGACAATATGCATTGCGCCCCGACCCGAGTCTCGCGCGCAAACTAGTACGGAACGAAGCTAGTTTTCGCACGCGCGCGACCTTTCCGGCGCGAACGTGGGTCGCTTTTGAGGTACGACGGTTTTAATGTCGAGGAGAAGGAGAGCCGCGCGCGAAATCGCGACCTCTTTGTCGGGGCCATTCATCGACCGCCGCCATTCTTCTTTCTCCTCGCGCGCTTCGTCGTATATATTCGGAGCAATTGCATTGCAGGCGACTCTGTGGTGACGTTGCGATTCGCGCGCTTCGCGAAACGTCGACCGGAATGCGCGCGCGAGTAACATGGCAAAGCTAATTCCGAGGCAGCTTCCGGCGCGCCGACGGTTCCGGTGACAAACGTTCGTTGAAAAACAGATTTTTCCTCAATCCTTTTGTAAACCGAGAACTTGAAGCGAATTCGCGCGTTGACCGGCTCTCGCAGGATTTTCTTCGAGACAACATTTTCTCTGGTTTTATTTTTTAAACAACATTGTATGTGTCAGTTTATTTTTCATTGAAAACTTTGTACAAGTTTTTTTATTTTCAGTGATTATTTTTTTAAGAACAATACGCGAATTTTTTTATGTTTTTAATAAGCTGCAATTAATTTTAATCTTGCATATGGATCTCATCAGCTCCGTATAAATTATACATTACGGAATTACCATAACGTAGACGCTCGCCCAAGTCAATATGACTTATCTACTTAATGCCTCAGTGATTTGGTGAGCGAGTTGAGAAGCTTTTTGAGACGTGACCTACTTTACGAAAAATAGCATAGTAAAACAAGGAAAAAAATTTTTTTGTTTTATTAGTTTTGCAATTTGTATTCTCTCATTTTTCTTCCACAAGTAGAAAGTTTTACATAAAAAACCGAGTCATATAATATATATATATATCTGCTCTATATATAATATATATATGATATATTACAACGATATATACTGTGTGATATAATACGGCTGTTATATTAATTAAGCAGTAAATTAAACAAGTTATTAAAATTTAATTCTTTACATCGCGTTAATAACTTCAACTTGAAACACTTTTTATCCAAAGTTTAAACATACGAACATATATTATATATAAGCGAGGCACGGCTTTGTAGTATGATATTAGCCATGATGTGCAAACTCTCGTCCCTTTCTCGAGAGGACGAGCCGGCGGAGAATATTTGCACCTGCGCCAGGGCTTTTAATAAAACGCGGACGCGCATTACTAAAGTCGTCATATATCCGTCAAATCAATCTTCCACCGTTGCGCTCACACACATCCGCGTTCATTACGCTCGCGGATACATACACGGTGCGACGTTAAAAACACGCGACGGAACGATAATTCGGCTGCGGAGTCAAATAAATCATCGGCGAAAATCGCAAATCTCGAGTAATCGTTAACAAGACCGTCGAAACGGTCGGTAAATCTCGCGTCCGATCGCGCCTGTATTTTGTAAACACACCGTCGCGCGCGTGTCCGTTTTTCACATACGATCGCACCGCGCGCGCGCGCGTGCAATCTGCGTCGTTAATTACGCGCGTAACGGTATTTTCCCGATCCCGCACCGGTAAACGGATATAATTGTATTTTGCTTTACTCTACCGGAGTACTGCTCGTGTCGTCGTCATATTTTCACTGCCTTAATAATTCAAATCGATTTCCCGCTTGTTTCCGCGTCCGTCGTTCTCGCCATTTTGCCATTATCGTCAAATAGCCAAGTTATACTGTCACGGGACAAAAACTTACGGGACAGTAACGAGTTCGAGGAAATAATTGCTGGAAAAAGAGGTCCTTAATATGTCCGCGCGCGCAGCAAACTCGCGAAAATGAGATGCATTTATAACGCTGTGACTTGACACAGCGCACGTCTAATATGTCTGTTATATATATTCGATTTTAGAATTTATTCGCACAAAAAAAAATTCGCATAATAATAAATCGTTTCAGTCGATATTTATTGAGAAAAATCTTTGAGAATTTTATAACATAAAAATGAGATGAGGATCTTTTGACAAATTATTCATCAAACGACATTCGTCAGTCTAATTCAACGAGTTTCTATTTCCACCAAAAAAAAAACAAAAAAACATCCTCGTGAAACGAACGTGTTTCCAAAAACATATTAAAAAAATTAAGATAAAGAAGTTGACACGTTCAAAGTTTAGTTCGAAGATAACCGCTATCAATTTGAACTTGCGCTTTTATTAATTGGAACGAGGCGCGCAACATGTTTTTCTACTTTGAAAGCGACAATATGCAAGCGAGACGAGTAAACGCTATATTCGCGTTGCATGTCATAACCATTTAAAACTCGCTGCTTTCCAGCAGCGGCGCATGTGGAAGTGTTCCCATGTAGATGATTATTTTGCGAAAGAGACTATTGGGACACGCGTAATGCGACACCGCATACACATTGTACCCCCGTTCTTAAATGAAACAACGCGCTAAAACCGCGTTCGCGTGTTATTCAAGATGAAAGCGAATTTCCCGTTTACGCGTCTTGGAGTCATCCTCCAATCGTGTTACTTTCTTCGATAGTTTCAGTTTACTCGAAATTGCGCCGGTTGTGATAACAACGGTAAATAAAATAAATAAATAAAAATGTGTCCGCGGAAATAAATAATTCAACAGCTCGTCTGTAGGGATGTCTCTATACGGGGGCGGGGGGTCTCTAGTATTTCACACTTTGCGAGAAAAAACAAAAACAAAAAAGACCGCGGTCGTTGTCCTCGCGTCCACCTTCGTGCGGATTCTTCGGGAAACATGAAGGGAGAAAGGATATGCCGTTCCCTTGAAGAAGACGAAGAAGAACTCGCGTATATCTCTAGACATCGGGCGAATTTCGCGATGTGATACGCAAAGAATGAAGAGCGCGAGGGGAACATTCGAGACAAATAAAAATGTCTGAGCACGAGGGACATTTCTTACGATCCAACGAGCAAATGAGGGAGTTGCGGAAAAAGTGGGATGAGCGTGCCGTATATCGCGGAATAAGACGCCCGTTGCTTTATTAAAAATAGCGGACCGGAGTCCGCTCCCGATGAGACATTTAATCTTCCAGCCGACATTAAAAAAGCACTGTAAGCACAGACAGCGAATAGTTTCTCTTTCCCGGCCAACATCATTTAATACGACGAAAAGTTTCCTATGACTTCACATTAATTTTCGATGGACTTTCAGATGAAATAATTTCACTCAACTTCCGTCCAACCACATTGTGCATCTTCTTTAAATTAAGATTTTACTTAAGATTAAAATTGCTATTTAAAAGTATTTGTGTGTGTGTGTTCGCGCACCTTTTATTTTTCCTTCTGTTTTATTTCTGTTGCATTTTGCTGACTAAGAGAAACTTTTATATTTATGAAACAATATATTCGCTTTATTCGCGAATAAGAAATATAACGAAATGTATTTCTGATTACTCTATATAAATTTCTAATTATACGTACATATACGTATATATGCGTTACCGATTCAGCTGCTCATTACAGACTGACTGGCGCTTCTATTACGATACAATTTATCGATTAGTTAATTCGTTGCCGAGTAATAATTATATAGACATCGTTCAATGAGCGCTGCAGTTGTTCGTGCAACAATATCATTGTAAACACCGGATAATTTCATGTAATCCAAGTAGCGTTTATCAGCATATGTATCGACGATGTATCTATCAATTACTTGTAGATAAAAAGATATTATGATTTAATGTAAATCTGAAAAAGAGAAAGAGATGAGATTTAAATATTGTTTTGCAGAAGCAATTCTCTTGTCGTAAAACGATAATGAATTCTTAACAAGTGTCAGCGTCAAATGTAGATACTGTAGTCAGTATAAAAAATTTACACGACAATATTCGTTCTTTGCTTTTACTTTTTTTTGTATCGCCGACATTTATTCGCAAGATGACTCTCGAGACACGTTTTTTTTTATTCAGAAACTAACTCACGCTTTTTCTCCGCATTTCGTCGTTGTTATATACACGGGAAAAAAAAGGTTTGCTGTTATATGGTCAGCAAGAAAAATAGTTGAGTCTACTAGATTTTTTGTTTTATCAACAAAATGTTTTGTTGGCAAAACAAAAATCTGAATAAACTTAGCAAATGTTTTTTTTTGCTGGCCATATATAGTAACTAATTTCTCGCTATTCTATTTCTTGCTTCTTCTATTCTATTTCTGTCCTTACATATTGCTACATATTGCATATTTCTGTTATTTACATATTGCTAATAGCAAATCTTTTTTTTCCGTGTACACGTGTCTTCTTTTTTAATTTTTAATTTTTTTTTTTTTTTTTTTTTTTTTTAAAAA